>CM035436.1:86586638-86629138 GCA_020310875.1 Ceratopteris richardii
ACTCCTCAGCATCTAACCATACAGGCTTTGGTAAGCCTGCTCTAAAGGCATCACGAGCCTCGGATCGTTGATAGGACATAACCTCACGTGCGGTGTGCAGAATCCACTCTCAACTGACAAGAGACTATCCATCGACTGCTCGGAACTCCTCATAAATCGTTTGTGTGATATAACTCTTCTGATCTTTATCTTGTTCACTCCATTTCAACATGATAGAGTGTCCAAACTATATGGAGCAAAGCTGTCGTATACGTGCACGCATTGCTTTGCCAGCCGCATCCATCACCGGAGCTCCATCTCGGATACTATATACCTTGGAGTCATCATAGTCATGAGCACCCCAAGGTGTACGTGGTGTTCCACATGGTGTAATGCATGGCATACCTACATCTGAGATACTTGTCCTAGGAGTAGAAGCGGGCAACACAACGTTCGTCGCACTGCCTCCACAACAACCGCCTCCTCCTGACTTACCTGTAGATCCACTCCTAGAACCTCCTGCTCCAGAGCGTGACCTCGACCTATGAGACGGGCCAGAACTTGTATCGCACTGAGGCATCGAACTTGTATCGCACTGAGGCACCCAGTAGGAGATGGCTAAAAAGATGGTCGTGGTGGAGTCACAAAGCTAGGAGACATACCTCCTGCGGGAGTAGCACCACCCGCAGGAGTGACACCGGCAGGAGTGACACCGGCGGCAGTGACACCGGCGGGAGTGAGGCCGGCGGGTGTGAGGCCGGCGGGATTGAGACCGGTGGGAGTGAGGCCGACAGGAGTGAGGCCGGCAGGAGTGAGGCCGGGAGGAGTGATACCACGAGCGATCCAATACTGTGACGTAGTGGCCATATACACATGAGGTACCTGAGAGATGAACTCTAAAAACTGCTCCTCTGTCATGGAATGTGGAGTGACTGGAGGAATATCGCCCATCGTGCTCTGTAACAAAAGAACTCAAATAATTAGCATGTGATAATAAAGGTAATATAGAGAATAAAAAAAAAACAAAAATTAGTACGTACAAGTGTTTTATTCAAAAATCCTCTAATCTAACATCCTCTTGAAAATCTGATGCACCGATAATATCTATCTCTATATTGATGGCTTCTAAATCGCTTGCTATGTTGGTTTCTTCCTAATCATCATCTATTGATTCTTCTTCTCGAACAATGACCTCTTCTTCAATGACCTCTTCTTCTCGAACAATGATCTCTTCCTCCTCGACTATCGAATGAATCTCTGAGTCCACTACAGATGGACTTTCTTCTACATCTATGTTCTCACAAATTTTTCTACTACGTGGGGCGACTTGTAAAACGAATAGCCACTTGGGCTCTTTTGAATCTGGTATAAAAACAACTTGCTCATAGTGTTCGATGTAACTCCTTTTGAGGTTTGGTTTAATAGAAAACCTGTTATTAATCACTTGCGTGTATTTGTTTGTGTTTGTTTTGCTATGGTTCCATATGCATTGAGAACCAAACTAGAGCCAAAAGCAAAGAAATGTATTTTTATGGGTTATCCAGATAATAAAAAAGGATATAAGTGTTACAATCCTATAAGTAAGGAAATGATTATTAGTCATGATGTATGCTTTGATGAGTTATTGTCTTGGTATACAGATCCTATTTTGACGGTTCAAGAAGAAATGCAAGAAGAGCTTGAGGATGTTTTACATGATACTATAGGAGTAAGCTCAGAAGATGAGAATGGTTATAATGAAGAAAAATTATCACCTACATCAAAAGAGAAAGGAAAAGGTAAAGCAAAGCTTGTTGAGATAACTTATGATGTAGAAATTGATGAAAGTTCTAAATCTGATTTGATAAAACATGAACATGAACTTAGGAGAAGTTCAAGAGAAAGAAAGCCAACACAAAGGTATATTGAGTCTTATTGTGTTTCACATTCAGCTTTTATGTCAAAAGTTATTGAAGAACAGGAACCTACATGTTTGGAAGATGCAAATTCAAATGTTAATTGGTCAAATGCGATGCAAGAAGAGATAGATGCATTGTATGAGAACAATACATGGCAGCTTGTACATGAGATAATAAGAAAGGTAATTGGAAATAAGTGGGTATTTCGTATTAAAAGAAATAGTGATGGTTCTATTTCCAGGTACAAGGCAAGGTTAGTTGCAAAAGGTTTTGCACAAACATATGGAATTGATTACGAAGAGATATTTACCTCAGTTGCAAGAATGTCAACTAGACAAACAATTTTGAGTGTTGGAGCAAGTAAATGTTGGAAGATATTTCAGCTTGATGTCAAAAATGCATTTTTGAATGGTCAATTACAAGAACAGGTTTATATGGAGCAATCATAAGGATTTAAAGATAAAAAATATCCAAATTTTGTTTGCAAGCTAACAAAAGCATTATATGGTTTGAAACAGGCACCCAGAGCTTGGAATCATCGATTGGTAAGTTATTTGGAAGCTCAAGGATATAAACCAAGTGTTGTAGATCCTTCTTTATATGTTAAATTTGTAACAGATCAATGTGTGTATATTTGCATTTATGTTGATGATCTTGTCATTACAGGAAGTGCTATTGATGAGATTGATGAAATTAAGAAGAAACTTGGTAAGGAGTTTAAGATTTCAAATCTGGGGATTTTACGTTATGCATTGGGAATTGAAGTTATTTATGATGAACATGGTATATGGTTGAGTCAAAAGAAATACATATTATGTGATTTACTTCAAAAGTTTGGTTTGTCAGAATGTAAAGCAAATGCAAATCCTTTGGAGCCTAATGTAAAATTGAGTGTACATGATGGTGTTCATTTTGAAAATGTAGACATGTATAGATCGCTGATTGGATCATTGTTCTATGCTATAAGTACACGATCTGATATTGGTTATGTAGTTAGAGTACTCTGATAGTTCATGCACAAGCTTACAGATGTACATTGGAATGCGGCTAAGCATGTGCTACGCTATTTGAAAGGCACTTTGAACGAAGGTTTATTTTACTCACATGATACTAATCTTGATATTAAAGCTTTTAGTGATGCAGATTGGGCAGGAAATAAAGATGAACGACGTAGCACAAGTGGCTACATTTGTATGATGGGAAATCGTCTTGTATCTTGGAGTTCAAAGAAACAACCAACAATGGCGCTTTCATCTACAGAAGCAGAATATCATGCCCTTGCAGAATTGACATGTGAAGTAATGTTCAAAAAGTTATTTGAAGATTTACATCTTCTTTATATAACTCCACAAATTTATGGTGACAATATGAGCAGTATACATTTGACAGCTAAACCAGTTTTTCATGCACGTACCAAGCATATCGAAGTTCATTACCATTATGTTCGTGAGAAGGTACTTTCCAAAGAGATCAACATTTCTTTTATATCTTCAAAAGATTAGCTTGCAGATATGATGACGAAAGCTCTTCATGGAACAAAGATACAAAGATTCAAACAATTGATTGGATTGTTAGAATATTCAAGCAAAGCTTGAGGGGGAGAATGTTGTGCATCCATTTTAGAAAAAGACCTTTTGTTTAAGAACCATTCTTTTAGCACTTTAGATATCAGCCATTATTTTCATAAAAAGGTTCATTAAAAGTTGACCACTCTTTTAGTACTTTAAAATAGCATCCATTATTTTTGTAAAAAAGTTGTTGAGAAACTTTATAGTTAGTATCCATCCCTTTAGTACTTTAAATATTCTTCACTATTTTTGTATAAGAAAATCATTGGCACATATTCATTTCCAAAACTCTATATAAAGAGCTTAGGAATTCATTTTTGTAGTGAGTTGTTCATACTTTATCATTGTGAACATAGAGACATTTTTGTACAAAGAACTTCTCTTCTTTTATCTAGTCTCGTGGGTCTACTCGGCTCTATCATCTTCGCAGTCTATACTATTCTCTGCTTCGCTTCATGCTTCCATTTTAAGCTACTTCTTGAACTTCCTTTATTCAAAAAGAGATGGAAAGTAGGATTCAATGGTAAGAATTAGTCTGCAGATTTCTCGCTTTTGGCATCAGGCCTTACCATTGCTTGGATGCAATATGATAGATCAAGAGGAATACAAAACCCGGACAGTCACTACATGGACTTGCATTTGAGTAATGAGGATTTCAAGAACATTTTTGATCCCGAGATAAACAAAGTTCTCAATTTAATCAAGGAGCAGATATGCAATGTCAGAATTTTAATGGTTGTCGGTGGATTCGCAGGGTTTCTATACCTAAGAGAAAAGATCTTTAGGACTTTCGATAGGGATGTAGACCAGATCATAATTCCAGATGAACCAAGAAAAGCTATCTGCCATGGCGCCGTATTGATACATCTGAAAAAACTCCGAATTTCATCAAGAATTTCCAGAAGGAGCTACGGAACATGTACTATACAGAACACGGAACAAGAGGGCTCCATTGATCTGATCATTAAAGGTGAGGATGGCAAAAGCAAATGCACAATGGTGTTTTCTGTGTTTGTCAAGGCTGGCGAGGAGGTGCTGACTGGCAGCAATATAAAACAGATTTTTAATCCAAAATTTCGCAAGCAAAAATCAATCAGAATCGATCTGTACAGCTCCACGAAGCGGTACCCAAAATACACCAATGAGGCGGAAGGAAGCTTCATGATCGACATATCCAAGGGTATGAGAGTAGGACGGAGGTAGGAAATTGACGTGACCATGACCTTTGGTGACTCTCTCATCAGTGTTAGCGCAAGAGGTAAGTTTGGCTAGAGAACCGTGCAAAACACTCTTATTTTCAGATTTGACTATAACTAATGGGAACCTTATATTTGCCTATAGAAATATCCGTGCATAATATCATAGGAATTAGTTGTACAAGAAATTGTCCCGTATCAATTTGTTTTCTTGGAGGTTTGATCTTACTATCTATTCTTCGAATCAATTATGCTTTAAAATTGTTGAAAGCACAAGACATCCACTCTTGAGACTTTCTCTTTTTCCTGACTATTGATGGGGAAAAGACGAGACTTTTAGCGGTTCAAGTATGGTAACCGCTAAGCCATGCCCTTATAAATTTGATTAAATCATTGTACTCTACTAAGTTAATATCATAAAATACTTGTTGTGAATGTTTAACAATCTCCTACAATACTTATGTTGCACTTCATTTTCAATCTTAATCTCTTTCTACAAATTATCCTTCCCATTCATTATATGAGTATTTATTGTCATCAAAATAAAAAGGATGCGTCCAAGCCCGTGTAGCGTAGTGGTTTGATGCCTTGAGTACCTAGGAGGAAATCCAGAGTTTAAGTCTTGACTCGAGATATCTATGAGTTCCTCAAAGATGGGTGCCCCTACCTTACGAGGTCGGGTGTGTGAGTGTGTTGACAATTCATTGTACTCTTCAAGGAAAAAAAGAATGCAAAATGTATACAAATTGAAAAATTATCCACATGTTACGGTTAGTGTCTACAAGAAAGGCTAAATGGCCTCTAACACTCCTGTATATGTATGTATATACATTTAGAGATTGAACGGAAAAAAATATGCATAAAAATGGTAGAGCTTGCTCAAGCTATGCTAGAGGCCAATCAATTGTTCAATCAGACAAATTCTATCAAACTGGGTTTGCGTTTCCAGGGCTTACTACAAAGATTAGAGCAGTTGGTAAACAAGCCGCAAGTTTCTTTACCTCCACAGGCTCAACCAGTTGTTGAAAGAGAAAGCTCCCTACCAACGAAAGTTTATGTCCCTTATTGGATGGATGATGGAACACCTCTTTCAATTCAACAGTACTCTCAAGAGTTCTTGTGGGAAATACAAGAAGAGAGATGGGACAAGGAGAAGGGTAATCCCCCTCCTATCCCTGAGATCGATGACCTTCATGATTAGTTTCCCCCAAGACATTCCATCTATTTATGGAGACCAAGTAGAGCAACAAGAAGACGAAAGATTACATTTTGAATCTAATTCTTTACAAGAGTTTCCACAATCCACAGGCCCAGTCCCTCAATACTGATAAGAAATGAAGACTCAAGGGTTCCAAGAAACACTAAAGTCATGAAGAACACTAAGTTTCAACGTCATCTCACTTTAGAAGGATGCTCAAAGTAAAACCAAAGTTATGGAGACATGTGGAAAATCAGGTTCCAGAACTTGGTTTGAGTGCATCAAAAGCAGACTCTAACCAAAACGTACCAGAGATATCTCTAGAAAAAATAGGGGATATGAGTGAAGGTGAAGAAGGTAATGCTTATCTTCCAATCACCTACCAAGCATTAGGGGAAAAAGTGAACCCTGCATGGGCCTTGTAAGGATCCCTAATTTTCAGGGATTAAAACTAATCATGCTTAGGATTCATGAAGAAAGTAAAACCACTAGTGGTTTTCAATATAAAATTAATTTTTCTAAAGAGCTACAGTTGAGTGATCAATCGACATGGGTTCGTGGGTATTTTGAGCCGTTCGATTTTCTTCATGAATGGATGAGATTTAAAAACGTGTGTCTGGCAGAAAACGACAAAATAGGCTTCTTAGTGTTGTTGGTCCGACGGCGATTGAGAGCCGTTAGATGCTCATCGCAAATGGTCAAGATTGATTGGCAAGAAAAGACAAAATAGGACAGTCACATTAGTTGTACTTGTAAGTGATGGGAGAAAGGAGGAGAGAGAATATGAATCGTGGGCATGCTGACCCTTGGATTTTGCTCACGGACATCCGTAATTGACGTTCACGTCTGGCAAAAAAAGACAAATCGAGAATTCATATCACTCATGAGAGTTGGGAAAAAGGAAGAGAGAGAGTAGAAATAATGGGACCCAAATCAACATGGTCCCTTAGATGCTCTTGAATCCAACGAGTGAGGTGAAAACGTGAAATCGCGTGGCTAGGAGTTAATAGGAGCTGTTTGATCTTTGATTGATCCAACAGATAAATTTAAAAGATGCTCCATCCTCTACAAAGGAGATCTCAAGCATTGGATCGAGCACTCCATCCAATGGTATAAACGTAAAGGCGCGTCTCTCACTTTCTTTCAAGATCAACCATTGGATGTCCTCCATATCGAATGGCCCAAAAAAATGCACATGGATAAATTTGACTTTCATGGTCCATGAAACCACTAAGCCAGGAAATACCATGCTTGTCACCACATTTTGGTTGTTTTGACTAGCCAAAACCAAGGGAAACCTAGGCCTAGCCTACATGGCTCTAGACTGTGGCCACCACCCTCCTCTCATTGGTCCATCACTAATCACCTCTTAATCTAAAAGGCCCATGCAGGGTTCATTTCTTCCCCTAATGGGTTACACAACCAAAGCTATGTTAGATTCAGGTGCTGGTGTTGCAATCGTAACCACCTCCTTGTGGAAGCAATGGGGCAAACCCACATTAAGAACAACCAGAATGAAGCTTCAAATGGTTGATGGACATGTTGAAAGACCTCTATGATTGCTAGAAGGGATAAATCTAACTACTTGTGGTGTAGATTTTGAACACACCTTTTCTATATGTGACTTTGGACAAAATAACATCTATGAAATGATCCTAGGAAGACCCTTCCTACAGCAATTGAAAATTGTACAAGATTGGGGAACCAATTCTTTGTACTTGTAGCACTTAGGGGTCACAAACAAGGTGAATATGAAGGATTATACATTTAGAGATGTACCATTCGTACAATGGAACACTATCCACAAGGCACTAGAAGATTCAATCTCTGTGCATTCTGAAAGTTCTTTTGATCCATCCTCGATGCATGAAGATCCTCATTTGTGGATGTGCAAGGTCGCAGAGGAAGAGGAAAGACACCAAAAAGCAAGAGAAGAAGGAGCTTCTCAAGGAGACAGACCAGCCAGAGACATAGCCCACACACCAATGATCTTTCTAGATAGAAATTTGAGCCTCATTGTTGGGCAAAAATCTTAGCCACCATGGACATTGCTGCCAATGAAGAATAATGGATGCCTCATTTTGATGAGGAGGGTTATGATATCTTAGTGTTCATGTGTGAGCCCTTGCTAGAAGAATGTGACCCTAGTGATGTCATAGAAGAAGAGGAGGATGAGGATGATCTAGAGTCCATTGTGATGGATAGTTGCTTTAACTCAAAGGAGCACTATCTAGAAGATATAGGAGTATTTACCCAAAAAGAAGAAGAACCCCTCACAAGCATTAAAACTGTAACTTCAAGGGAGGAAGGTGAAGGTAGTCAAAAGAAAAATAAAGGAAAGTAATGAAATAAGAAGAGGAGTAATCATTGTTGGAAGTACCAAAAAACTTCAAGAAATATGAAGTTGAAGACCGAAAATTTTTGGTACAAATGCCTTTGAGAGATGCCATTATAGGAGAAGCATATGATACTAAAGAAAAGACCAAAAAAATTGTTGTAACCATTGAAGGGAACGAAGAGCGATGTACATACATAGGAGAAGACGTAAGTGCAAAAGAAGAAATCGGGCTTGTAGCTCTATTAAGGGAATATAGGGATGTTTTTGCATGGACATATAGAGACCTAAAGGGGGTAGATCAAGAAATATGTTCTCATATGATCCCCATGATTGCTGATGCCAAGCCCACCAAATAGAAGCCCTACACATATAATGACACTTATGCAGCAAAAATAAAAGAAGAAATTGATAGATTGATTTAAGCTAGATTTATCTATCAGATTGAGCATACTAAATGGGTGTCGCCAATTGTAGTAGTGCCCAAGAAAAATGGAAAGTTACATGTGTGTATTAACCTTAAAAATGTTAATGCCACTACAATTAGAGATAGGTATCCACTTCTAATCACTCAACATTTGTTGAAGGGTGTTGCAAGCAAGGAAGTTTGTAGCTTTCTTGATGGATTTTCAGGTTACAAACAAGTAGCCATTGCCCCAGAAGATCAACACAAAACTTCCTTCACCATACAGTGGGGAATCTTTGCATTTCATGTGATGCCATTTGGGATCAACAATGCACCTGCAACATTCCAAAGGCTTATGTGTCATGTCTTCAAATAGTTCTTGAAAAAGAGCTTAAAAGTATATGTGGACGATTTATGTGCCCATTCCCAAGAAAGGAGACTCCACATCCCTAAGCTCCAACAAATCTTCAACAAGTGTAGAGAATATCGAGTTTGTCTGAACCCATAAAAGTGTGTGTTCATGGTACGACAAGGTAAGATCTTAGGCCATATTGTTTCTAAGAGCGGAATATCAACAGATGAGGACAAAGTTAGAGCCATGGATGAGTTGCCAAGGCCAAGGAATGTTAAAGAGGTATAAGCCTTTATGGGCCATTGTCGATATTACTAGAGGTTTATCCACATGTATGTGATCATTTTGAGTGGAATGATGAATGCAAAAACTCCTTCATTTAACTGAAGAGATGTTTGTGGACAACACCAATATTGACCACTCTTGATTGGAATAAACCATTCCATGTACATGTAGATGCATCCAATTATACAATAGGATATGTAACTAGCACAACCCATAAGTGAAGGAAATCTAGATTTTCCTATAGCATATGCCAGTAGACAATTAAATGCAACTGAATGAAACTATGGAACAACTAAAAGAGAAGGCTTAGGCATGCTATATGCCATAAAGAAGTTTAGACACTATCTATTGGCCAACAAGTTCAAGTTTTTCACTAATCATTAAGCTTTATTATATTTGGTAAAAAAACCTTCCAATATAGGATACTTAGTAAGATGGTTTCTCTTACTAATGGAATACAACTTTGAAGTTGTTGTTAGGAAAGGTAGGACCCACCTTAGGGTAGAGCACCTAAATGGGAAAATAATTTGGTTCCAAACCTAACATCTCGACCCACAAAAAAAAATGTGAAAACAAACAAAGAAGAAATTGTCAAATCGCAAAACTATCAAATATTGGTAGGAAGTATGTACAAACAAGATATAGAGGGTGTATTAGCTTGTTGTGTCAAGGATGATGAACATAATAGTTGGTTGCAACAAGCCCATGAAGGATTGCTAGGAGTGGGTTAGGAATTTTCCAGTGTGCCAGAAGAGACCCCGAGTGGAGTATGCTACCCTTTATCACATGTCTTTAATTCCAGATTGGAGTGCACCACTAGTAGAATTTATGAGATCAGGAACATTGCCAAGTGAGGCTAGTCTAGCAAGAACACAAAGTATGGAGCAAGAGGCTAAAGACTATGCCTTACTAGGAGAAAACCTATAGTGAAGAGGCAAAGATGGTTACTTAAGATTGTGCATTCATGAATCACACTATTTGAAAATCTTATAAACTATACATAACAGTGTTGTAGGTGGACACTTTGGGTGTGATCCATTAATTAAGAGCATTCTATTCTCAGGGGTCTAGTGGCCCACTCTTCATATGGATGCACATACCTATGTGAAGAAATGTGACACATGCCAACATGCACAATATCCGATAAAAAACGATGAGATGCCCTTGAGGCGAATGATGGGAGGATGTGCCTTCTCAAAGTGGGGTATAGACTTTTTAGGTCCTATTAACCCCCCAAGTAGAAGCTCCCATGCAGAGTACATTATTGTAGCCACATATTACCTTACAAAGTGGGTAGAAGTAAAGGCTGCGACAAAGAATGATGCTCAAATGATGGCTAAGTTCTTATTCGAGAATGTGTGCACCAGATATGGGTTATCAATAGAGTTCGTAAGTCATAGAGGTACACACTTCTTAAACAAATTCATTAAAAACCTTCTCCACGAATTCATGGTGATACATAAGAAGTCTGCCCCTATCATCCACAAGCTAATGCGCAAGCTAAGAGCACAAATAAGGCCCTACGTAATGTATTCTAAAAATTGGTAAATAATAAATGTTATGATTGGGATAAATAGCTTCATGATGTTGTTTGGGCTTATCAAGTTGCTTACAAAATGGTACTCAATGCCACCCCATTTCAAATGTTCTTTAGACAAAATGTTGTGTTACCATTCGACTTCCTAATCCCAATGTTGTAGCACAAGAGCACGAGTGGAATGGACATGAGTTGTCCTCTAGGATCTGTAATCTAGAAGGCTTAGGTGAGCTGAGGCTATGAGTGGTAGTAGATGCTACAAAGAAAAGACAAAAGGCATATTTTGATGCACACATCAAGGATAAAGGATTGAAAGAGGGAGACCTAGTGTTGGTTTACACACTAAAGCAACATGTTTGTAAATTGGAAAAAAGAGGATATAGACCCATGATCATTAATAGAATTTCCACTAGTGGGGCAGTTCAATTGGCCACTTTAGAAGCTCACATATTGCCAAGCTATATCAGTGGATGTAGAGTCAAGCTATATCAAGATCCTCTTACAGAGGATATGCTAACAAGACTCAACACTACTAAGAAGATAAAAGAAGAAGAGTTAAGGGTTAGAGAAGAAGCACATGCAAAGGCTAGAGAATGCATTACGCAAAATAAATTAAGATGATTAGGCCTAGATGTAAGTCTGGAGACCCCAAGATATCACATGACCATGTGTCAAACATCAAATGCAATTGTTTCTCAAATAATAGATCAAGGCCCCTTTGTGACCATAGAGATAGGACAAGGAAAGAGTGTAAGGATTGTGAAAGCATTGATTGACTCAGGTGCAACAACTAGTGCAGTTCAACTTTCATATTGCCGAGATTTGCAATTGAACATCAATCCCATTGAAGCCTATCTCATAGGATTAGGAGGTGTGGAAACCCCTTGTTTGGGTGAGGTGGATCTTCCCATCTCCCTTCACGATGTCCTAGTGAGAGTCAAAATGCTAGTGTGTCAAGACAAGGACCTTACATAACCACTTATCTTAGGTCAAGATTGGATCTATGACCATGCCATCAACATAAATCTAACAAGCCATCTTCTTCAAGTTTGGGTCATTGAACAATGCATTACATTAGAAGTAGACAAGTGCATGCTCACAAGTCTAGGTGTCACACATGCTCTGAGTTCTTCTGAGCCTAATCTTAGAGAAGAAGATGTTGTATGTGTCATAGAGATAGACAAATTTGCTTGATATCTCTGTATCTTTGAACTCGTGGATGGTGACTCTACCTATTTTGCAAGTTGATCTATCTTGAAGCTCCAAAAATCTTTCTCTATTTCTCTATTCAATAATAGTTCCATGCTTTTCTTGTCTTGGGGAACCCACTCTGGATAAAATCCGTCTGGTCAAGATAGACTTTCCTCGAAGAGTCTTGGGTTCTCCTCCTAGGTTTCCTTGCTCTACGTCCCCTATCTCATTCTCGGGAATGACATTTCCAAACTCATATGTCTTGCTTGGTAAGTTGGTAACCACATACATGGTTCCTTGCTTATCAATATACAAACAATCTTTAAATTTAACCAATGGGTGTTCAAGTCCGAAGGGTTGATTGGGATTTTTGAGTTGGACAACTGATCGTTGTAGACCATCCTCATAGATGTGTGCACCTAATCAATTGTTCCTAATATACTCCAACTACATCTTATAGAGGCCTTCTAGTGTATGTAAATAGGATTTTCCTGGACTACCTATCGTTCATTCCATGTTAAAGGACGTCTCTGAATCACTCATTTTCGAACTGAGTATGTAGGGATAATGATTAAGCTGTTGGGTCCGTGACCTAGCTATGTGGTTGACACTAGCCTCAAATGATCTTATACTTTGTCAGTTTCTCCCTAGGTGTCTACCTAGTCTAAGGTTCATATGCCCTATTGATTAGCCCAATGGCCCTTATAAAACCATGTTGCTGATTCCTTGATATCAATCAATTGTTCCTTTAATTTCTCTAGTGTGTATTTTCTTGTTTGAAAACATGCATCGTCAGGAGCACTTAATAGATGAGACATCTCCTACAACCATAATTTGCAGGGGTTAAACCCATGCCCCTAACTAAGAGAAGCTAATGCTTCAGCTAGCACCACTGAACATAAAGCCTATTTCTTTAATGTAATTAGATCTTTGGAATTATGATGTAGTTGTGTTTCATAATAAGGCGCCAATCCATTGTCTACGATGTCGGCATAATCCTTTTACTTTCTATAAGGCGAAAGCATTTTTCTTACAGTGATGAGAGTAATAATATGCACGCTTTTTTCTAATTGTTCACGAGATAACAAAAATTTCTAAGCAAAGGCTTGCAATTATGTGGGAAAACTTAAAAGATAAGACATTTCAACTTTCAAGTAGACTAAAAAGGAATCTAAAAAGGACCAAAGTCAGAACAAATAGATGAAAAAGTAGAGACAAACAGCTCTATAAACATAAACTAATATCAACAACCACATTGAACAAAAATTAGGAGATTTTGACAGAGGTACGAAGGAAGCTTAGGATCCTTTCATACCTTAAAAAACCTCTCTTAAAACTCTATAAAAACCTCTCTTAAAACAAAAAAGAGATTTTGATAGATGGAAAAGTAGAGACAAACCACATTGAACAAAAAAGAGATTTTGATAGAGGTACAAAGGAAGCTTAAGATCCTGTCATCCCTTAAAAACCTCTCTTAAAACTCTATAAAAACCTCTCTTAAAACAAAAAAGAGATTTTGACGGAGGTACAAAGGAAGCTTAGGAGCCTCTCATCTCTTTTATGATTAATGCATCTACTGTTGAGTTTATTGAGTTGAATTATAAAAATATTTCTATGTATAATTGATGGATTTGTTAATCCAAAAGGTAATACTATAAACTCATAGTGACCATATTGTGTTCGAAAGGATGTCTTGGGTATATCCTTTGTTTTGATCCTAATTTGGTGAATACAATCACTCCACTTAGTTGTCGTAATAAGTCTTGTATATGAGGAAGTGGGTACTTATTTTTAGTTGTTATTTTATTCAGCCCCCTATAGTGAATGCATAATCTATAAGAGCCATCTTTCTTCTTTTGAAATAAAACACGTGCTCCCCAAGGTGAAACACTCGGTCTTATCAAGTCTTTCTTCAAAAATCATCTAATTCAATCTTAAACTTCTTTTAATTCATCTATGTTAAATTGATAGGCTTCTCTAGAATATGGTTCACTCCCCGGATACAAGTCAATGGCATGGCCAATCTAATAGGTGGAGGTATACCAGGAAAGTCATCTAGAAATACATCTGCATATTTTTTCAAAAGATTTTCTACATAATCTGGAATGCTTTCATCATTATCTTCATCATGCAGATTGTTCAAATACGCTACAAATGTTTCACAACCATCATGTATACCTCTAGTTATCTGCAGAACAGAAATAACAATAGGTTGAGGATTATACACATCACCTAGAATGTGGATAAATGAGTGAACATAGAGGAAAAATGCCAATGAGCAGGAAGCTACTAGTCAACATTAGGATCGTGAGAAAGATGAAGAGGATGAAGAAGAACTATGCAAACCGAGGCCATGCATGGAATTCACCATATGGATCAATTCCTACCACCATGTTACAAATCAAGGAATTTATGTCATTCAACACAAGAATAGAAAAGTTCAATCAAAGATGAATCGCCACCATTGAATGTTAATAACAAATCAATCATATTGACTAGAATTATAACTAAACCTTCTAGTATTGATATACACACCATGAGTAGCAGCTCAAAGGTCACTCCAGAGAAACTTGATGATCAATCCAATGTTCACCTACAATAAGACAAACCTTCAATGAGGCTTTATGCACAGTCAAAGGCAAGCAAGTAAAAATGGGTGAGCAACCAGTAATACCAAAGATCTGGTTGAATGTAGACATGGCATGATTGAAACTAGTCATGAAACATATGATACAAGGTACCATGGAAACGCAAAAAGAGTTAATGGTAGCAGATTGAGAATATGAGCAAGCACAAGTGGGAAAAAATTAGTTCAAAACATTAAGGGAGAATTTATCAGAGTAGTTAGTGAAGGTTGAGGCTCAGTTATAGAAGGCAAAGGGAGAGCTAGCAGGAACATTGAACAAAATGAATGCATTAATGATTGAAAATGCTACATGGAAATCCAAGGTCAAAGAGATTATTCAAGAATCCATAAAAGCAAAGAAAGAAAATACGAAACTACAAAGGAAATATTCATAGAGGGAAGTTGAAAAGCGATGCACAGCTAACAGAGCCAAACTCATTGAATCACAGATTAAGGTTTATATGGAAGAAGTAGATTATCTAAGGATCTGAAATAAATACTTAATGACCTCTCTAGTCTTAAATCAACCAATCGAAACACAATCAAGAGATTCAAAGTCTACAGAAATAATTAGTAGATTACGCCACTCAATTGGAAGCAAAAAGAACTATGTTGAACAATGTCATCAGGATGTAGAGTAATTGAAAGAAATCTATGAGTAAAAGTAAGGTAGAAGCAAAATTAACGTAAGTAAAAAGTCAACTCAGAGACAGAGATAAGCTCATAAAGCAACTCGAGGGACAAGTAATGATGCTACAAAACAAGAAAAGCACTCAAACCATAAACATGCGGACAACAGTATTCCCTAATCCTTGTATATCTGCTATGGAGACAGAGGTATGTCCTCCTTCACCCCCATTGTTCATTCTCCTATTCAAGAGCAACACGAAGTAGCTCTTGATGAAGTCCTACTATCGTACACTGTGGGACTAGATAGAAAAGAACAAGCACTACTGATGTCTCGACTGACACATGAATTTGAAAAAGCAATTGTGTGTATCATGAAAGAAGCAAAGATTCGAAGCAAATTTTGAAGTGGACTCAAAGATCTTTTTGAAGATGTAAGCCAAGCTAAAGGCTAGATTAGTAATATATGAGCTAAACTATTTTGTTGATCATCGACAAACACCACATGATGGCATGAAATCAAAACAATGGAAGCAATCATGATCCGTGAGGCTAATCTGATCAAGCCACTAAACAAAAAGTCCATTAGACTTACATGCATGACCATCAAAAGTTTTTCTGGATAGTAGAGTTCAAGAGGAGGGACATGTGGAAGGAGAATCAAACAAAAGATGAAGATGAAGAAAATCAAAGAACAAGGTGATATATAAATTATTATACACGGTTCTTAAAGCCCCACAAGGACACACATCAGTTTAAAGGATCTAAGGCAAGAAAAATACGAGCTGAATAAATGAAGCAAACCCTTGTGAATGTAAGTAAAGAATTATAAACAAGGGAAATCGAAGCACCAACTGCAAAGGAATAAATTGGTGACAGGGGAAATACAAGAAAACCTCATCCAACTGTCGTGGATGAAATGTCATCCATTGGTTGCATGTAGGTCCAATAACAATGAATGCTTCCTTAGCTATTAGTTGTGTGTAGGGCTTACAAAGCATACCAAGGGTGCGTCAGAGATCTGAGATATCCTAGGTTGAACCAATTGTACTACAATAGATAAGCACAATAAAAAGCCTATCAAGGGATGATAGAGACTAAAAGGGGGAGAGTGTCGCAAAGGATGGAAGAGAAGAGAACATAAGAGAAGAAGAGTAGGCCCACAATTTGTTTTTTGAGAAATAGCCATTTTTCTTTTTATAATTTCAAGCATGAAGCATAGAAAAGCCTTGTGAATGCACTAGGGTCCTCTAGATGCATATTTATTGAAGATTTTAACAGAATCCTTGTACAATAATAGGAGCTTAGATATTCCTAGAGGAAGTGTCGGTCTCATATGTGAAAGGATCAAACTTAGGGTGCATGTATATAAGTCACTTTGTGAGTCATTTGTAAAGAATTTTTGCCATAATTGAGTAAAAACTACGAAAATTCAAATTCGCATCTTCATGTCTGTGTATCTTCGTGTTTGTGAGCTTCTATGTGTGCTTGAGGCATGGAATGTGTGTCTAGACGTGTTGCTACTCCTTCCCATCTCATTTCACTAATATTGTGTGTGTATGAAGTGTAGGGAGTCTTTAGGTGCAAGTAGGTGATTCCTGCCACTCACGTTTTTGGGCATAACTTAGAGCAGATTATTGGGATCAACTTGAGAATATGATCCCTGGATGCATCTCATCAAGAGCCTCGAAAATAATCCACCATTCACTATAAACTGGTATCAAAGCTAGGAGATATCTCTTGTTTTCTGTATACTACCACACCAAGTATCATGATACACAGTTGCATGTTGGAGGTGTTGTGTAAGGTGGATACTCACTTGAGTAGGCATAACTTGAACCTTTCCCACATCAACCATCATTAAAGCACATGTTTCCATGCACTTGACGAGGTTTTTCACACACTCAATTCGATAATTTAATGTGTGCATCAAACCTCTAGTATGTGCACTTGTTGGATGTGTGAAGACTTTTTAGTCTTACTTATGATGAGAATAGGACATTATGATTGACCTATAGCTTGTAAAAGAGAATTTTTTATTGCATGCAATTCCTAAGAACATAAATTTTTATAGAGATTGTAGGTGTACATTGAACTTCTAGAAAACAACATGTGAATCAATTGGTACTCAACTTCATATGAGTACAACTTCCCATCCACAAATTGATGGGAAAATCGAGATGGTTACTCGTGTACTTGAATATATGTTGCATATTTACATGATTGAAAAGCAAGATAATTGGAGTGAATATTTCCTTTTATTTGAGTTTGCATACAATATGTGCATGGCATGCATCTATAGAAATGATTGTGTTTGAGGCTAGGTATGGTTATATTTGTTTGATTCAACCTTATTTTTCTAATTTTTCAAATAAAGTAGAAGTATCTAAAGAAATTTTTAAGAATTTGGATGAAGAACCTAAAAAAAAATTAAGTAGATAAAAGAAACTCAAAGTTCTCTAATTTGAGAAGAAGAAAACTTGAACTTCAAATTGATTATATGGTATTTCTTAAAGTCAATCACTACAAGGAATACGGGCGTATATCAACGGTTAAGGCGACAGAATTTCGTCGCTATAAAATTGTAACATGCATCATAATTAGCGTCGCCCACGGACCGTCGATTAAACGACAAAGTGAACGACGTTTTTTGCGACTTGTGACGCGACGGGGCTGCAACGCTCCCATACAGTGTCGCTAACACGATGCTTTTAAAGAGCGTCGCATAAGCGATGCTCTTTTACGTCGCATAGGCGATGATGTCTGCCATCACATAAGCGACGCTAAAAACATGTCGCTTATGCGACAACGGGTAGCATCGCTTACACGATGGTCTGTTGATGAAAAAAAATTAAAACGTTGGAGGCTCTTCGATCGGCATTTTCAGGCATCCGATCGAAGAGCTCTCCAACATTCGCAATTGCACTGTGCTTACGAGCTGAAGCAAGTATATGCATAATTGTTGTTTTGTCTAAGCTCTCTCTTATTGTCTCCCTCTGTCTCTGTTTCTCTCTTTCTACATCTTTCTCTCTTTCTACATCTTTCTCTCTTTGAATTATCTCTCTCTCTCTCTTTATTGTAGGTTATTCAAGAAGCTAACCAAGCAAAAACTATGACTAACTATTGTAAGTACAATTTCTATTCTTTGTATATCATTTGAATTGTGTTATTTTCATTCGATAGCATACTCACACTTATTGATATGCACTTATACACTTATACATGATGAAGATGCACTTTCACACATATGCACATATACACATATACACATGCACATACACACACATATATACACACAGATACATGTGCACATACACTTAGACATACACACATATACACATGCATATGCACAAACATTTCTACAACCACATAAAAAGATTTACATGCATGCATTATTGCATATATATATATATATATATATATATATACATATATATATATATATATATATATATATATATATATATATATATATATATATATATATATACACACACATACATATATATATATATATATATATATATATATATATATATATATATATATATATATATATATATATATATATATATATACATACATACATATATTAACATATACGCAAATACATGTATATACACATCCACATGCATGCACATGGATGCAAATGGAAATGCATCCACATACACATGCATGTTTCATACATATACACATGCATATACATACATTATACACATATATATGCACATATGTACACACACATATACACATGCACACACACATGCACATACCTACATATACACATATACATGCACATACACACATATACACATAGAGTTACACATATACATGCACATACATATACACTAATATACACATGCACATGCACATACTCATACACACATATACACTTACACATGCACATGCACATACTCATACACACATATACACTTACACATGCACATGCACATACTCATACACACATATACACTTACACATGCACATGCACATACTCATACACACTTATACACTTACACATGCACATGCACATACATACATATACACACACATGCACATGCACATACATACATATACACACACATACATATACACTTAGGTACACACATATGAATGAATTATATAATTAAAGTATTAAAACACATATACACATGCACACACACATGCACATACCTACATATACACATAAACATGCACATACACACATATACACATAGAGTTATACATATACACACACTTACACATGCACATGCACATACTCATACACACATATACACTTATACATGCACATGCACATGCACATACCTACATATACACACACATACACATGCACATACATACATATACACACACATACATATACACTTAGGTACACATATATGAATGAATTATAGTTAAAGTATTAAAACACATATACACATGCACACACACATGCACATACCTACATATACACATATACATGCACATACACACATATACACATAGAGTTATACATATACATGCATATACATATACATATACACACACATACACATGCACATGCACATACTCATACACACATATACACTTATACATGCACATGCACATACATACATATACACACACATACACATGCACATACATACATATACACACACATACATATACACGTAGGTACACACATATGAATGAATTATATAATTAAAGTATTAAAACACATATACACATGCACACACACATGCACATACCTACATATACACATATACATGCACATACACACATATACACATAGAGTTACACATATACATGCACATACATATACACACACATACACATGCACATGCACATACTCATACACACATATACACTTACACATGCACATGCGCATACATACATATACACACACATACACATGCACATAGATACATATACACTACATACATATACACTTAGGTACACACATATGAATGAATTATATAATTAAAGTATTAAAACACATGCTTAATATAAACAATAATAACAATCAATAGAACAAAACTCTTCATTACTTAATACCATACACATAATTCAAAATATAACTGAAATGAAAAATATATAGATTAATATATATATATATATATATATATATATATATATATATATATATATATATATATATATATATATATATATATATATATATATATATATATATATATATATATATATATATATATATATATATATATATATATATCAATGTAACTACATATAATCCAATGTCATAATCAACTAAAATCCTAATCATCATCATCATGATCATCATCATCATCAGCAATATCATGATCATCCTGATCTTCCTCATCCTCATCGTCATGATCACCCTGTGACGATCGAGATCATCCCTCCTGTGTCTATCTCTCCACCTCATCCATATTTGTCTCTCCATAATACTCCTGTATTACATATAACAAACATAAATAAATAAAACAATTAAACCATTCATAAAAATAAAATGATTATATAAAATTTAAAAATACTCACAAAGGCATCAGGATGATCTTGCATATACTCGCTCAAAGGTCGATATCCAAAATGTGTAGCATACTCGATCTCATCTTTCGTAGGATCTCGGCCATAATCCTTCCGCAGCAATGAAACAAATAAAAAACCTTAGTTACTTGCATTTTAACTAAAATAAAAAATATACTCACAATAACACATATACTTACAAATGTAGCTACAAAACCATTATGGCCCATTTGGCCTAGGTGCGATGTGTGGCCCGACTCCACTCTCTTCTTTGCAGCAGCTTGTTTATTCAAGAAAAAAAATACATAAATTAAATGTAAAGAATTACTAAAATATATAAAAATTATAAATATAAACTATTAATTTATGTACCTTCTGCTGAGGAAATGACTCCTGAAGACATAGTTGTCTACGAAAAAACTGCCACGACTCACGTGGTATGTTAGCTCGCCTCATATTTTTTTCGACCATACAATATCTCCTGTTAATTTAATCTCAAACAAAAAAAAAATCAGAATACATACACATATATACACACACATACACATACACATACCCACATATACATATACATGCAAACATATACGCATATATATATGTATACATATACACATATACATACATATAACATAAACACACATATACATATCCACATATATACGTACACACACATGCATGCATATACACTCATTCGTACAAAATACATGCATTTATTCCACAATAATGTGTAGTTGTGTATATATGAATATATGTGTATGTGTAAATGTGTATATGTGAATATGTGTGTATGTGTAAATATATATATGTGAATTTTTTGTGTATGTAGATAATCAGATTATTAATATCAAATACCATTATTTGTAGATTCTAATCAATCAGATGGAACTCCACCACCATCTCCTCATCGTGCAAAAACTTTATACTGTAAGTATCTCAAACATTTAATTTTAAATATATTTGATGGAAACATAAGTTATATTTTTTTTGTTTCTTATTATGTGTAGATTCTGATCAATCAGAGGGTACTCCACCACCTCCTACCCATGCAACGACTTCACATGTGTCCTCCGATAGGAATTATGATGATCTTTACTATGAAGAGCATATTATATGTTGGTGTAACTCTTTTAATGGCATGTATCAAATACCACAATTGGAATGTATTGAACATGAGGTAGAGTATGGTACTTTTGAGCGTGCACCATCACCGATTCAACATGATAATGCTTGGGTATGTATTTTCTATATATATTAATATCATTATTTTATTTAAAAGCCATATATACGATCAAATTATTGTTGATATACAAGAATACTTGCTCGATGATGATGATGATGATAATTTTTCTCATAATGTTAATATACCTCGTACACATCATGGACTTGTTGTTCATCAATTACAAGCAGAGGTTTCTAGAAATCCTCTACCTCCTGGTTTAGAGAATGAAACGGCTAGAGATTATCCATTGCCAGCTCGTGATTGTTCTTTAGTACAAACATATGTTAGAAGAAGGTATGGAGGATGGAATAGAGGACCACTTCCTTTAGATGGAGAGGTTTTCAACTTTTGGGGTAATCACTATATGATTGCTCCATCCACTATTACTAATGCTGGTCGTGGTCTCTTTATTGTA
Source organism: Ceratopteris richardii (assembly GCA_020310875.1). Lineage (NCBI taxonomy): Eukaryota > Viridiplantae > Streptophyta > Polypodiopsida > Polypodiales > Pteridaceae > Ceratopteris > Ceratopteris richardii. The sequence goes on from CM035436.1 coordinate 86,608,961, forward strand.
GAGGATTTGTATGTGCCTCCGAACTCTGAAGTCACTCTTATGTCATTTTGTGGTCCTATATATGGATGGGGAGATTGGCATCGATTTTCACATTATGTTCAAAGCATGAGTACTTATGGAATATGCTTGAATGCAACATCCCTTACTAGTAGAAGGATTTTATATGCAGAAAATGAAAGATTATATATTGATGGAAGACCTTACACACATGGAAATATATCAGGTTTTATAAATAGTAGTCGAGGGTTACATAATAGTTCAAGGACTAATTGCACATTTGAGGAGCGTGAAAATAGTCATGAATCACCATACATGAGTAGAGATGTATCAAGATACATAGTTGTCAATGCTATTACTACATTACATGCTGGTGATGAACTATTAGTGAATTATGGATGGCGTGGACCTCCAAGAGCACCTTTTAGCTAGAGAGAATAAAAATTTATATCCATATTTAATAAGTTATATACTTATTTTACATTTAAAGTTTACTTTTTATTCATTTATGGAATACTAATGAATTTTAATTATATGTGTAGATTCCAACGTATGATGATGATATTCCTCCACAGCATTCACAATTACTAGTAAGACCTCATTTATAAGAAGCTTCCATGAGGAGGCTACACAAAACTAATCCTGTGCAATATGCAAAGTTGAAAGATCTATATTCAAAAGATGATAAAGTACAAGATTTGTGTGACAATTATGAAGATGATGGCATGACAGATTTTATTGAGGATTGGTATCAAGATGACAGTGAGAGCATTGATATTTATAAAAATGAGAAATATCTTCGAGAGGAATGTCTAAAGCATGTATATGAAGGAAGTCGTTTGACACGACTAAGTGCGAGCTTACTTATTCTCAACCTTCCAAATCATTTTGGATGGAGTAATGTATCTGTTTCGACACTATTAAGGTATAATTTTCAATTTTCTATCTATATATATATGCATAAATAAATAAATAAATAAATAAATAAATAAATAAATAAATAAATAAATATATATATATATATATATATATATATATATATATATATATATATATATATATATATATATATATATATATATATATATATATATATATATATATATATATATACATGCAGGTTTTTATTCTTACTTTAGATAAGGTAAGAACAAGAACTTGAATAGAATGGACACTTTTTATCCGCACATCTTTTAAAACTATTAATGCATCTTTCAAAATATTCGCGAAAAATTTGATTGTTTGGATGGTAGGATACGATTGTTGGTTTTGGAGGATATGAAGTATGTACCTTCATTGAATGATTTGTCGATTCTATCATATGTTCAGTTTGAAAGTGTGAGAAACAGATTTATAATTGCTATTCAAAGAATTTGGCACTGTTTATAGGCCATACAATGGTGACCTGGATGAATCGCATGCACAGAGGTTACTCAAGATAGAGCAATCTGATTATAATGGACTAGTGCCAGTAGGATTCCTAGGGTATGCAGTAAACCTCTTGCATGTCAATGATGAGCATCTGAACTTTAGGATACAACGTGGAAATCATGGTGGCTTGAGAGGATCACTTTTATAGAGCTTGTTCAAAAAACTTCCGTGTCATAAACTTGAAGTTCTTTGAACAAGCTGTATAAAAGTGATCCTCTCAAGCCACCATGATTTTCACTTTGTATCCTAAATTTCAAATGCTCATCATTGACATGCAAGAGGTTTACTGCATACCCCAAGAATCCTGCTGGTATTAGTCCCTTATAATCAGGTTGCTCTATCTTGAGTAACCTCTCTGCATGCGATTCATCCAGGTCACCATCGTATGGCCTATAAACAGTGCCAAATTCTTTGAATAGCAATTATAAACCCGCTTCTCACACTTTCAAACTGAACATTTGATAGAATCGAAAAATCATTCAATGAAGGTACATACTTCATATCCTCCAAAACAAACAATTGTATCCTGCAATCCAAAACAATCAAATTTTGCACGAATATTTTGAAAGATGCACATAAGCATACACATATATAAAATTATATGCATATATATATATATGTATATTTATTTATTTACTTTTTTAATATATCTTTTTATGATAAACTTACAGGTTATTATCTGAAAAGTTTTTACCAAGTCAGAATATTCTTCCTACCTCACATGATGAAATGAAGAAGATAATCAACAATCTTGGTATAGATTATCAATGTATACATGCATGTCCTAACGATTGTATTTTATATAGAGGTGAATATGCAGACTCTTTGACATGTCCCAAATGTCAATCTCCTCAATATAAGGGTGAAGAAGGTAAAATCCCAAAAAAGGTATTGAGACATTTTCCATTAGCTCCACGGATTAGACATATGTTTCAAAGCCCCAAATTATCAAAGCTTTTGACTTGGCGAGATGATCACAAAAGTACTGATGGAATAATCAGAATTCCTCATGATAGTGTTGCTTTTCAGCATATTGATTCTACATGGCCTGAATTTGCACAAAATCCTCAGAATCTAAAGTTAGGAGTTGCATTAGATGGGGTTAATCCATTCTCCATGAAATCCAATAAATGGTCAACATGGCCAGTGGTTGTCATAAACTACAATCTTACACCATATCTTAGCATTAAAAAGGAACATTTGATGCTTTCACTTTTAATCCCAGGCAAAAGACAAGTTAAAGATATGAATATATATCTTGCTCCACTCATTGATGATCTTCAAGATTTATGGAGAGGTATTAATGTCATTGATGTATCAAAAAGCATCAATGAAAGAAATATTACGGTTCGTGGTATTGTGGCTTGGACTATTCATGATTTTCTAGGATATGATGTTTGTTCAGGTATTGATGTAATTTTTTTATTCAATATGCATGTAAATAAATATGATTTAATCTAATTATATTTTTATCATTTTCCATGATGCAGGAATATCTACTAAGGGTTATAAAGCTTGTCCATATTGTGGTGATTGGTTGAGATCAATCTATAGTAAGAATCTCAACAAAAATACTTATCTTCGACATCGACGATTCTTGCCTGATGATCATCCATTAAGATCTAAAAGAGAAGCGATACATTTTAATGGAAAGCTTGAAACAGGTTAGTGTCCAAAACCTATAACGCCTATGGATTGGTATAAAAAATGGACAGATGGACCTCTGATAGATCCAGAAGCAAAAATCTTCAGTGATGATTGAGATAATGAGTATGTGAACAGAGGTAAAGGAAAATTGGCACTCGTAGAGAACATATCAATATGGTATTCTTTGGAGTATTGGAGAGTTAAAAGTATGTCATCTTCTTGATCCTATGCATATATTCAAAAATATTGGTTATTCACTATGGCAGCATCTTCTTGGACTAAAAGATACCACAACATCAAGGAATAATTTGAAAGATCAAAAATCCAAACCAAAGTTATGGCTAGTTTTTTATAGACATCGACAAGAAACGACTTATGCACCTGCTCTTTGGGTACTTACAACAAAAGAGATACAGACTATCAACAATAGAATTCAATTGATTAAGACTCCTACAGGATATGGAGCATCTTTTCAAAACATGTTTACTATGGATGATAAGAGCTTATCTGGGTTAAAGATCCATGACTGGCATAACTTTTTGAAACATATTTTACCTTTGGTTATCGATGGATGTACAACGAAAGGAGTACGAGATGTGATCTATCGTCTTGGATCAGTTATAAGGTAATTATGATACTTTTATATTTAATATGTATGAATATTGGATATCTTTTATTTTTTAATTAACTTCTTTATAATTGTTTTTATGATATGTATAGGTGGATTACATCCAAAGAGATTGACAAAAACTCAATCCCACAAAGAAAACGTGAATGCAAAGAGCTACTATGTTTGATGGAGAAAGAACTTCCTACTTCATTTTTTGATATTCAGGTTCATTTATTAGTCCATCTTGTAGATGAAATAGAGATTGCAGGTGTTGTCAACACTCGATGGATGTTTTGGGTCGAGTGATTTATGGGAGTATTAAAAGGTTATGTGCGACAAAGAGCAAAACTAGAAGGATCCATGCCAAAGGGTTGGATGCTTGAAGAGTGCATGTATTACGTTAGTGAGTACCTTGAAAGAGTTCATGAAGAAGCTCCACGTGCATGGACCAACGAGTCTTCTTCAAAAATAACAGATGAGGCATTATCAGGTAAGGGGGTTCCATTCTTATTTACATTTCAAGAAAAAAATGATGTTTCTACTTTTGTAGCATATACTAGCAAATGCATGCAAGCATTCCTTAGCGAGTAAAAGGAACTTCAAAATCTCCAAAGTAAAAGGCAAAAAAACAAAAGATTTAGACGTTGTCTCGATAATAATGAGATTACAGAAATATCTTCTTTCACAGATTGGCTATATAGTCGTTTGCAACACGCCAACGCAAATAATGAAGAAATCGAAGATGAGGAAAGAGAGTTAATGATAGGTTGTGAACGAAAGGTAATTTTATTAAAATAATATTTTATTTTTTTCATATATGTATGTTAGTTTCTATTTACTAATTGAATTTATTTTGCAGGCTCGAATGTTCACTAATATGTGGGCTTTTGGACAGCATATTAGAATCAAAGCCATTGATTCTTTACGTAAAACAGAGGATTCTAGTATTGTTGCTTCTTTCAAGCAACTATCACGTGCTAGCTCAAATACACGAACCTTATAGATAGCGAACTTGGTTACATAGGAACTATTGTTGGTATCTACGAATTTCATTTCGTACATTCAAACAGGTAGAAAAAATTTTATATTTTTTTTATAGAGTTAGTTATTTTTTAAAGCACCTAATAATGGGTTTTTGTTGTTATATATTTTGATAGGTCATTTTGAAGGTTGACTAGTTTCGAGTGGAGTATAAAGGTAAAGAACCATATATTCTTCCTAGGCATATTGAACAAGCATTTTTTTATAAAAGCCCAGATGCTCATCCTTGGTAGCAAGTCATTCATGTGCAACCTAGAGGTAGGTCATTGTTTGAACAGTTTATTGTTAGAGAGATCGAAGAAAGTCCTCTTGATGATTCAACATCAGATACTGATACATCAACATCTGAAATAGAAATTAGAATCATTATACCTGATAATGATACTAATCTTTTTGATGAAGAGGATAATTCTCTACAGGCTGATTCTATTGATGAGGAAGAGGAATTACCAGAAATAGATATTAATCCATCAATAGATGATGTGATTCATGAGAACATAGATTTAACAATAGAAGAAATAAATGAAATCAATAAGGATAATGAAGATGAGACTATATTGATGTCTTACCAAAATGATGGCAATAATGAAAACATATGAGCAGATTAGATAGTAAATTCTACTCTAGTTATCGATCAATAACTTGAAGCTTCTGAGTGGATATCAGATAATAGATTTTTTTATTAACTTGAATAACGATGAATCCTACTAGAGAGATGAAATCATGTTCTTCTAAGTTAGAACATGAATCTGGGGGGTATGCCTAATTATTTTATATATAGCTTTATCTTCGAGGAGCAAATTTTTATCATGTATGTATGCATATGTGTGTGTATTCATGTGTATTATATGTATACATATGTTCGTATGCATATATATGTATTTCATGTATATGCATGTGTTTGCATGTGTGTGATATATGTATACATGTGTTAAATATGCATATGTGTATATATGCATATGCATTTATGTAAAATATTCATGTATTCTTGTAATTTGTGCAAGTGTTTATAATTGTGTACATGTATATATGTATATGTGTCTATGTGTAAATATGTACATGTAAATATGTATGCATGTATATATATGTTTATGTGTGCATGTAGGCATGTATATGTGATGTGTACATGTATATATGTATATATGTCTATGTGTAAATGTGTACATGTAAATATGTTAGTATGTATATATATATATATATATATATATATATGTGTGTGTGTGTGCATTTAGGCATGTATGTGTGATGCATAATATATCTACTCCATTTTTTATTTATGTATCCTATCTACATGATGTGTATATATCTTTATATATATTATGATCCTCGTTGATTCGAGTAGCTATATATAGAGGCATAAGGTTGGGAGGAGAGACATCTCTCTAGTAGGACGTCAGAGGAATAGATGCAATGTGTACATATACTTCAAACATATGGCTAAAAGGTTGAATTAGAGTTTTTAAATTAGGGGTTTTAAAACCCTAATATCAAAATTAGTGTTTTCAATTTAGGATTTTTAAAATAGGATTTATTTATTTATTTATGCGTATGCATGTGTTGTGTATGTATGTGTATCTATATGTGCATATGCATGTGTTGTGTGTGTATATATGCATGTGTATATGTATACATGCATGTAAATATGATTATATGAGTCTATGTATGTGTACATATGATTATGCATGTGTATGTGTATGTGAGTATGTGTACGTGTATGTGAGTATGTGTATGTGTCTATGTGTATTCAATATATGTGTGTAACTAGTGCATGTGTATGTGTGTGTAAAAATGTGCATGTATGTGTGTGTATGTATAAATGTGCATGTATATGTATATGTGTGTAAATGTGCATGTATGATGTATATGTGTGTGTATGCGTGTATTTATACCTCTAGTCTCACTCTTTTCCCTCTCTCTCTCTCATATACATACATACATGCATAAACACACATACTCATATCCACATATATATACATAAAAGCAGTGCATACCGTGCATTATCGCGACGATGAGCCATAAGTGTTCACATCTCTTTTAGACACCACTTAAGCGACCATCCTCTCCCAAACCCTGTCTCAAGTGAACTAAGTACGTATTTTTTTCCCTCTCATCATGCTCACTACAAAAAAAAAAACATAATGTAAATGAAACATAAGATATTTATTTCAATTTATATGTAAAATTTTTACTTACTTCCACAGTAAGTGGACAAAGCGCAGGTAAGAGTCGCATAGTGCCCTAAGGTGCCTATGCATGTCCTCATGGGCAACTCTGCTCTGCTATCACGTGCTGGAGGTGTCCTAAAAATAGATAGATAAAAATAAATAAAAATATGTGTTATAATATCATTAAAAAACTTTATGAAAAAAAAACATACCTATGAGCACATAGCTCTCTTCTTGCATGTGGAGCCTATCATTGTTGGAAGTACCAAAAAACTTCAAGAAATATGAAGTTGAAGACCGAAACTTTTTGGTACAAATGCCTAAGAGAGAGGCCATTACAGAAGAAGCATATGATAATAAAGAAAAGACCAAAAAATTTGTTGTAGCCATTGAAGGGAATGAAGAGCGGTGTACATACACAGGAGAAGACCTAAGTGCAAAAGAAGAAATAGGGCTTGTAGCTCTATTAAGGGAATATAGGGATGTTGTTGCATGGACATATAGAGACCTAAAGGGGGTAGATCAAGAAATATGTCCTCATATGATCCCCATGATTGTTGATGCCAAGCCCACCAAATAGAAGCCCTACACGTATAATGACACTTATGCAGCAAAAATAAAAGAAATTGATTGATTGATTTAAGCTAAATTTACCTATCAGATTGAGCATACTAAATGGGTGTCCCCATTGTAGTAGTGCCCAAGAAGAATGGAAAGTTATGGGTGTGTATTAACCTTAAAAACGTTAATGGCACTACAATTAGAGATATCTATCCACTTCTAATCACTGAGCATTTGTTGAAGGGTGTTGCAAGCAAGGAAGTTTTTAGCTTTCTTGATGGATTTTCAAGCTACAAACAAGTAGCCATTGCCCCAGAAGATCAACACAAAACTTCCTTCACCATAGAGTGGGGAATCTTTGCATTTCATGTGATGCCATTTGGGATCAACAATGCACCTGCAACATTCCAAAGGCTCATGTGTCATGTCTTCAAAGAGTTCTTGAAAAAGAGCTTAGAAGTATATGTGGACGATTTATTTGTCCATTCCCAAGAAAGGAGACTCCACATCCCTAAGCTCCGACAAATCTTCAACAAGTGTAGAGAATATCGAGTTTGTTTGAACCCATAAAATTGTGTGTTCATGGTACGACAAGGTAAGATCTTAGGTCATATTGTTAAAGAGGTATAAGCCTTTATGGGCCATTGTGGATATTACTAGTGGTTTATCCACATGTATGTGATCATTTTGAGTGGAATGATGAATGCAAATCTTCCTTCAATGAACTGAAGAGATGTTTGTGGAAAACACCAATATTGACCACTCTTGATTGGAATAAACCATTCCATGTACATGTAGATGCATCCAATTATACAATAGGATATGTAACTAGCACAACCCATAAGTGAAGGAAATCTAGATTTTCCTATAGCATATGCCAGTAGAAAATTAAATGCAACTAAATGAGACTATACAACAACTAAAAGAGAAGGTTTAGGCATGCTATATGCCATAAAGAAGTTTAGACACTATCTATTGGCCAACAAGTTCAAGTTTTTCACTAATCATCAAGCTTTATTATATTTGGTAAAAAAACCTTCCAATATAGGATACTTAGTAAGATGGTTTCTCTTACTAATGGAATACAACTTTGAAGTTGTTGTTAGGAAAGGTAGGACCCACCTGACGGCAGAGCACCTTTCTCACATCACTTCACAAGAGTCACCACAAGGAGTGTCTGATGAATTGCATGATGCTTATCTATTCAATTTAGAAGTAGTTCCTAAATGGGCAAATAAGTTGGTACCAAACCTAACCTCTCGACCCACAAAAAAAATGTGAAAACAAACAAAGAAGAAATTTTCAAATCGCAAAACTATCAAATATTAGTAGGAAGTATGCACAAACAAGATATAGAGGGTGTATTAGCTTGTTGTGTCACGGATGATGAACATAATAGTTGGTTGCAACAAGCCCATGAAGGGTTGCTAGGAAATCACTATTCTAAACAATGAACATTACAGAATTTAAGATGGTTAGGAGTGTATTGTTCTAGCATGGACAAAGAAATACATGAGTTGATTAAGAATTTTCCAGTGTGCCAGAAGAGACCCCGAGTGGATTATGCTACCCTTTATCACATGTCTTTAATTCTAGATTGGAGTGCACCACTAGTAGAATTTATGAGATCAAGAACATTGCCTAGCAAGGCTAGTCTAGCAAGAACACAAAGCATGGAGCAAGAGGCTAAAGACTATGCCTTACTAGGAGAAAACCTATACTGAAGAGGCAAAGATGGTTACTTAAGATTGTGCATTCATGAATCACACTATTTGAAAATCTTATAAACTGTACATAACAGTGTTGTAGGTGGACACTTTGGGTGTGATCGAGTAATTAAGACCATTCTATTCTCAGGGGTCTGGTGGCCCACTCTTCATATGGATGCACATACCTATGTGAAGAAATGTGACACATGCCAACATGCACAATATCCGATCAAAAAAGACGAGATGCCCTTGAGGCCAATGATGGGAGGATGTGCCTTCTCGAAGTGGGGTATAGACTTTGTAGGTCCTATTAACCCCCCAACTAGAAACGCCCATGCAGAGTACATTATTGTAGCCACATATTACCTTACAAAGTGGGTACAAGTAAAGGCCACGACAAAGAATGATGCTCAAATGATGGCTAAGTTCTTATTCCAGAATGTGTGCACCAGATATGGGTTATTAATAGAGTTCCTAAGTGATAGAGGTACATAGTTCTTAAACAAAGTCATTAAAAACCTTCTCCAGGAATTCATGGTGATACATATGAAGTCTTCCCCTATCATCCACAAGCTAATTGGCAAGCTAAGAGCACAAATAAGACCCTACGTAATATATTGAAAAAATTGGTAAATAATAAATGCTATGATTGGGATAAATAGCTTCATGATGTTGTTTGGGCTTATCAAGTTGCCTACAAAATGGTACTCAATGCCACCCCATTTCAAATGTTCTTTAGACAAAATGTTGTGTTACCATTCAACTTCCTAATCCCAGTGTTGTAGCACAAGAGCACGAGTGGAATGGACATGAGCTAATCTAGAATGCTTAGGTGAGATGAGGCTACAAGTGGTAGTAGATGCTACAAAGAAAAGACAAAAGACATATTTTGATGCACACATCAAGGATAAAGGATTGAAAGAGGGAGACCTAGTGTTGGTTTACACACTAAAGCAACATGTTTGTATATTGGAAAAACGAGGATATAGACCCATGATCATTAATAGAATGTCCACTAGTGGGGCAGTTCAATTGGCCACTCTAGAAGCTCACATATTGCCAAGCTATATCAGTGGATGTAGAGTCAAGCTATATCAAGATCCTCTTACAGAGGATATGCTAAAAAGACTCAACACTACTAAGAAGATAAAAGAAGAAGAGTTATAGGTTAGAGAAGAAGCACATGCAAAGGCTAGAGAATGCATTAGGCAAAATAAATTAAGATGATTAGGCCTAGATGCAAGTCTCGAGACCCCAAGATATCACATGACCATGTGTCAAACATCAAATGCAATTGCTTCTCAAATAATAGATCAAGGCCCCTTTGTGACCATAGAGACAGGACAAGGAAAGAGTGTAAGGATTGTGAAAGCATTGATTGACTGAGGTGCAACAACTAGTGCAGTTTGACTTTCATATTGCCGAGATTTGCAATTGAACATCAATCCCATTGAAGCCTATTTCATAGGATTAGGAGGTGTGAAAACCCCTTGTTTGGGTGAGGTGGATCTTCCCATCTCCCTTCACGATGTCCTAGTGAGAGTCAAAATGCTAGTGTGTCAAGACAAGGACCTTACAAAACCACTTATCTTAGGTCAAGATTGGATCTATGACCATGCCATCAACATAAATCTAAAAAGCCAACTTCTTCAAGTTTGGGTACATGAAAAATGCATTACATTAGAATTAGACAATTGCATGCTCACAAGTCTAGGTGTCACACATGCTTTGATTTCTTTTGAGCCTAATCGTAGAGAAGAAGATGTTGCATGTGTCATAGAGATAGACAACTTTGCTTGATATCTTTGTATCTTTGAACTCGTGGATGGTGACTCTACCTATTTTGCAAGTTGATCTGTCTTGAATCTCCAAAAATCTTCCTCTATTTCTCTATTCAATAATAGTTCCATGCTTTTCTTGTCTTGGGGAACCCACTCTGGATAAAATCCGTCTGGTCAAGACAGACTTTCCTCGAAGAGTCTTGGGCTCTCCTCCTAGGTTTCGTTGCTCTAGGTCCCCTATCTCATTCTCAGGAATGACATTTCCAAACTCATATGTCTTGCTTGGTAAGTTGGTAACCACATACATGGTTCCTTGCTTATCAATATACAAACCCTCTTCGAATTTAACCAGTAGGTGTTCAAGTCTGAAGGGTTGATTGGGATTTTTGAGTTGGACAACTGATCGTTGTAGACCATCCTCATAGATGTGTGCACCTAATCAATTGGTCCTAATATACTCCAACTACATCTTATAGAGGCCTTCTAGTGTCAGTAAATAGGATTTGCCTGGAGTACCTATCGGTCATTCCATGTTAAAGGACATCTCTGAATCACTCATTTTCGAACTGAGTATGTAGGGATAATGATTAAGCTGTTGGGCCCGTGACCTAGCTATGTGGTTGACACTAGCCTCAAATGATCTAATACTTTGTCAGTCTCTCCCTAGGTGTCTACCTAGTCTAAGGTTCATATGCCCTATTGATTAGCCCAATGACCCTTATGAAATGTTGCTAATTCCTTGATATCAATCAATTGTTCCTTTAATTTCTTTAGCGTGTATTTTCTTGTTTAAAAACATGCATCGTCACGAGCACTTAGCTTTTTCGTACTTGATGTTCTTCATCCAATCATATTAAATTCTTTGGCCTTGAGTTGTCCCTTGGTTGTAATTAACCTATTCTTGAACTTGAGAATTTAAAGGCACTTAGAACTTGAGTGTTCCTATCTTGCCCCTAATCAATTAAAACCACTAATCACACTTAGCCTATGCTAAAAATTGGTTGAGGGGGTTAAGAGATCTTTCAATCTCAAGTCCCTTTTCCTTGTTTGCACTTGTATGCCCAAGATGCATGTTCCCAAGCTTGCACACACTAGCATCTTGCTCTGGACACCCTTGATTGACTCTTGGTGGACCTGTAAAAGTCCCAAGTTTAGATCACACTTTAACTTTAATTGACAAACAATTTTGATTTAGGCATTTTCTAAAGACCATAAAGCTCACCAATTTCCGTGCAATTCTGATATTGTGATTGGAGTGTTGTTGATGATGCCCTAGATGAAGTGGTGAGATTCTCTGATGCTAGTTGTTGGAGTTCGAGGTCTATAGAAGCACAAAAATCACAAGGAAGAAGAAAAGTTTCAAAGCACAACACAGTAAACAATGTATTACCACGTTAGTGTACAAAGATAAGTGCTCATTAGGGTTATAGGTGTATATACAAGTAGAGGGGAAAAACCTCCTAAAGAGGGGAAAAATTTCCCTAACGATCCCAAGTGAGTTGACACACATCACTACCAAAATATAGCAGCGGGCTCCTTTCAAAGATCATAATGAGGCGATCCTTATGGAAATGGTGAAGCATTTTGACACTGTTGCACAACATTTAGCCAAAAAACTAGGTGCTTAGAATTAGTTGCCTACACTCTGATGCTCCTTACACCTAGAATATGCAAGATGATGATGAAAAAAGAGGGTATGGGGTTGGAAATCTTAGCTTAACATACATTTCACACCATAGAAATGCACAAAAGCTCAGGAATAAGGAAAAAAGAGGTAAAGAAAGAGGAGCTACGAGATTTGACTAAGTTCTCTACTCGAAACAACAAGAACCTCTACAAACTAAGAAGAGTACATGTGCCCGCAAAGGGACCAAACACTTCTAAAAGTTAGTCGTACAACAAAAATATTACGAAACTACTATACATGGTTGCATTTACAAGGCTTGGTATACGTCCAAATGGGCTTTGTCAATAAGTAATGAGAAACTCTTTGAAAAACTCTCATCCACCTTGAAGCTCCCTCTCTAGTTTCTTGCTCCATTTTGTTTCTCTTTTGCTTCACTTCGGTGCCCCGTGCAACAATTGCTTTCCATCTCATTGCATCAAATAGATGAGACATCTCCTACAACCATAATTTGCAGGGGTTAAACCCATGCCCCTAACCCTAATGCTTCAGCTAGCACCACTGAACATAAAGCTTATTTCTTTAATGTAATTAGATCTTTGGACTTATGATGTCGGCATAATCTACGATGTCGGCATAATCCTTTTACTTATGATGTAGTTGTGTTTCATAATAAGGCGCCAATCCATTGTCTACGATGTCGGCATAATCCTTTTACTTTCTATAAGGCGAAAGCATTTTTCTTACAGTGATGAGAGTAATAATATGCACGCTTTTTTCTAATTGTTCACGAGATAACAGAAATTTCTAAGCAAAGGCTTGCAATTATGTGGGCAAACTTAAAAGATAAGACATTTCAACTTTCAAGTAGACTAAAAAGGAATCTAAAAAGGACCAAAGTCAGAACAAATAGATGAAAAAGTAGAGACAAACAGCTCTATAAACATAAACTAATATCAACAACCACATTGAACAAAAATTAGGAGATTTTGACAGAGGTACGAAGGAAGCTTAGGATCCTTTCATCCCTTAAAAAACCTCTCTTAAAACTCTATAAAAACCTCTCTTAAAACAAAAAAGAGATTTTGATAGATGGAAAAGTAGAGACAAACCACATTGAACAAAAAAGAGATTTTGATAGTGGTACAAAGGAAGCTTAAGATCCTGTCATCCCTTAAAAACCTCTCTTAAAACTCTATAAAAACCCCTCTTAAAACAAAAAAGAGATTTTGACGGAGGTACAAAAGACGCTTAGGAGCCTCTCATCCCTTTTATGAGTAATCCATCTACCGTTGAGTTTATTGAGTTGAATTACAAAAAGATTTCTATGTATAAATGATGGATTTGTTAATCCAAAAGGTAATACTTTAAACTCATAGTGACCATATTGTGTTCGAAAGGCTGTCTTGGGTATATCCTTTGTTTTGATCCTAATTTGGTGAATACAATCACTCCACTTAGTTGTCCTAATAAGTCGTCTATATGAGGAAGTGGGTAATTATTTTTAATTGTTATTTTATTCAGCCCCCTATAGTGAATGCATAATCTATAAGTGCCATCTTTCTTCTTTTGAAATAAAACACGTGCTCTCCAAGGTGAAACACTCAGTCTTATCAAGTCTTTCTTCAAAAGATCATCTAATTCAATCTTAAACTTCTTTAATTCATCTATGTTAAATTGATAGGCTTCTCTAGAATATGGTTCACTCCCCGGATACAAGTCAATGGCATGGTCAATCTAATAGGTGGAGGTATACCAGGAAAGTCATCTAGAAATACATCTGCATATTTTTTCAAAAGATTTTCTACATAATCTGGAATGCTTTCATCATTATCTTCATCATGCAGATTGTTCAAATACGCTACAAATGTTTCGCAACCATCATGTATACCTCTAGTTATCTGCACAACAGAAATAACAACAGGTTGAGGATTATACACATCACCTAGAATGTGGATAAATGAGTGAAGATAGAGGAAAAATGCCAATGAGCAGGAAGCTACTAGTCAACATTAGGATCGTGAGAAAGATGAAGAGGATGAAGAAGAACTATGCAGACTGAGGCCATGCATGGAATTCACCATATGGATCAATCCTACCACCATGTTACAAATCAAGGAATTTATGTCTTTCAACACAAGAATAGAAAAGTTCAATCAAAGATGAATCGCCACCATTGAATGTAAATAACAAATCAATCATACTGACTAGGATTATAACTAAACCTTCTAGTATTGATATACACACCATGAGTAGCAGCTCAAAGGTCACTCCAGAGAAACTTGATGATCAATCTAATGTTCACCTACAAATAAGACAAACCTTCAATGAGGCTTTATGCACAGTCAAAGGCAAGCAAGTAAAAATGGGTGAGCAACCAGTAATACCAAAGAACTGGTTGAATGTGGACATGGCATGATTGAAGCCAGTCATGAAACATATGATACAAGGTACCATGGAAACTCAAAAAGAGTTAATGGTAGCAGATTGAGAATATGAGCAAGCACAAGTGGAAAAACATTAGTTCAAAACATTAAGGGAGAATTTATCAGAGTAGTTAGTGAAGGCTGAGGCTCAGTTATAGAAGGCAAAGGGAGAGCTAGCAGGAACATTGAACAAAATGAATGCATTAATGATTGAAAATGTTACATGGAAATCCAAGGTCAAAGAGATTATTCAAGAATCCGTAAAAGCAAAGAAAGAAAATACGAAACTACAAAGGAAATATTCATAGAGGGAAGTTGAAAAGCCATGCATAGCTAACAGAGCCAAACTCATTGAATCACAGATTAAGGTTTATATGGAAGAAGTAGATTATCTAAGGATCTGAAATAAATACTTAATGACCTCTCTAGTCTTGAATCAACCAATCGAAACACAATCAAGAGATTCAAAGTCTACAGAAATAATTAGTAGATTATGCCACTCAATTGGAAGCAAAAAGAACTATGTTGAACAATGTCATCAAGATGTAGAGTAATTGAAAGAAATATATGAGTAAAAATAAGGTAGAAGCAAAATTAACGTAAGTAAAAAGTCAACTCAGAGATAGAGATAAGCTCATAAAGCAACTCCAGGGACGAGTAATGATGTTACAGAATAAGAAAAGCACTCAAACCACAAAGATGCGGAAAACAGTATTCCCTAATCCTTGTATATCTGCTATCGAGACAGAGGTATGTCCATCTTCACCCCCATTGTTCATTCTCCTATTCAAGAGCAACACGAAGTAGGTCTTGATGAAGTCCTACTATCATACACTGTGGGACTAGATAGAAAAGAACAAGCACTACTGATGTCTCGATTGACACATGAATTTGAAAAAGCAATTTTGTGTATCATGAAAGAAGCAAAGGACCGAAGCAAATTTTGAAGTAGACTCAAAGATCTTTTTGAAGATGTAATCCAAGCTAAAGGCTATACTGGTAATCTATGAGCTAAACTATTTTGTTGATCATCGACAAACACCACATGATGGCATGAAATTAGAACAATGGAAGCAATCATGATCCGTGAGGCTAATATGATCAATGCCACTAAACAAAAAGTCTGTTAGACTTACATGCATGACCATCAAAAGTTTGTCTGGACAGTAGAGTTCAACAGGAGGGACATGTGGAAGGAGAATCAAACAAAAGATGAAGATGAAGAAAATCAAAGAACAAGGTGATATATAAATTATTTTACACCTTTCCCAAAGCCCCACAAGGACACACATCAGGCTAAAGGATCTAAGGCAAGAAAAATACGAGCTGAATAAATGAAGCAAACCCTTGTGAATGTAAGTAAAGAATTATAAACAAGGAAAATCGAAGCACCAACTACAAAGGAATAAATTGGCGACAGGTGAAATACAAGAAAACCTCATCCAACTGTCGTGGATGAAATGTCATCCATTGGTTTCATGTAGCTCCAATAACAATGAATGCTTCCTTAGCTATTATTTGTGTGTAGGGCTTACAAAGCATAACAAGGTTGCGTCAGAGATCTGAAATACCCTAAGTTATTAGTGATAGTGCGTCAGAGTATTTGGCCTACATTTATTAGGTTATTAGTGATAGTGGGTACATAGAGAACCTTACTCAAAATGTTTGTCCTACCATTGGAAGCTTTGACATTACCAATCTTCTCCACATTGTGCTTTGTGTCATCCATTGTTTACACTTCATTTCTATGCTTTGGACTTTCCAAATAAAATAGAAGAGCAATGTTGCTTGCAACATGATTCGAACATCCTGAATCTATGTAGAACAAATGATAATCTTCTTTACCTTCTTTGTGGCTTAGATTCATGAGAAGCAATGAGTCTTCATGTGGTTGATCTTTTGAATAATTGTTGTAGTCCCTTCCATTATAGCCTGTATTGTTATTGTTGGAGTTGTGTCCACCACTCCCTCTATTGTTGCCATATCCACCTCTTCCACTTCCTTTCTAGGTCTTCCCATTGAACCAACAATTTTGAGTGGTGTGGTTGGTCTCATTGCATATGGCACAAGGTTGAACATTCTGACCTTTGGCTTTGTCTTGCTTTGGTCCTTTCTTCTTCCCTTTCCACTTGCTCTTGCTTGCGAAGTTGGCTTGGGAAGTCTCTTCTTCATCTTCTTCCTTCTTCTTCCCTTTCTGCTTCTTATCCTTCTTATCTGCATGTAGAGCACTAGTTGTACTACCATGATATGAGTTACCTTCCTTTATGCTATTGTTGGCCTCTTGATTGAAGAGTTGTCCAAGAAAGATGTTGAAGTCTGGAGTCTCCACATCCATGATGAGATCCTAAGCCGTGGTGAAAGATTGCCATTGCTTATCAGTTCGAATGCCGTTGAGATTTTGCCTCATGATAGACTCTTCTTCAATCGGCTCTCCAATGCATGCTAATTGATCCACAACCTCCTTGACCTTGGTAACAAACTCTGTGATGGTTTGTTTAGGTGTCTTCTTCATTTGGTTGAACTCGTTCCAAAGATGATTCTTTCTTGCTTTGGTACTAGCAGAAAAGAAGTCTCCAAGGCATCCAAAGTCTCTTGAGATGTCTTGCATCCTCTAATATGTGGTAATAGAAAGTCAGAGATAGAGTTTAGTATGTATGACCTTGCTTGAGCATCCCTTGCACAAGCAACTGATCCGCAACCTCTCCAATGGATTCTAACTGATCCGCAACCTCCTTGACCTTGGTAACAAACTCTGTGATGGTTTGTTTAGGTGTCTTCTTCATTTGGTTGAACTCGTTCCAAAGATGATTCTTTCTTGCTTTGGTACTAGCAGAAAAGAAGTCTCCAAGGCATCCAAAGTCTCTTGAGATGTCTTGCATCCTTTAATATGTGGTAATAGAAAGTCAGAGATAGAGTTAAGTATGTATGACCTTGCTTGAGCATCCCTTGCACACCAAAGTCTGACCTTATCTATCTCCTCGTGTAGGTCCTCCTTTGGATCTTGGAATAGGCATAGCTTCATTACCGCCTACAAAAATAAAAACAAAAATAGGCAAATACTGAAGTCCTCAATATATTAAAAACCTGTCAAAACAATAAGAAACATTAGTATAAATTATACTTCACCATAATATTAAAAAATAAATCAAATAAAAAAGATACCTTTTTATAATCAGTCGATTTGAAAAATATTAGAAGGTTCAACATCCTCCATGTGTTTCCTCTCGTCTGATACTACACATTCACTTCTTCGTTGACATTGACTTTTCCATATGGCATAAGCTTCTTCGAAAGGGAAAGTTTCAAGGTCACTCTAGAAACAAATAACCTAAGACATGCAGCCAAGTTTTTATTCAATCTATTACTCATTGCATTTCTTATGAAAGTTAAGTTGCTCCATAGACGTTCATCTTCAATGGATCCAAGGATCATTGTTAGAAAAAAATTTGCTACTCTAAAATACTTCGACATAGATTCCTTCAAGAATGGAGATATATCGAGCTTTTTCCATAGCTTTGTCATTGCACCTAGATTTGGAGGATCTTTGACGAAGTCAAATTGCTCCCACATCGTTTTTCCAAATATCCGAGATTGTTTTTTTAAAAGATTTGGATTTATAATTCCCTCTAGCATCCTATCTCCTAAATATGCATTCTTTCCAAAATGATCGGATAATATTTGGACCTTGCTTTTAAAGTCATTTGTTAGTAAGCTCTTGTCTTTTGCATGATTCCAATATAAAGGATGAACTATGGCCATTGCTTCTAAGAGCTCATCTCAAGGAAATCTCTCTCTAATCTCAGAAGTCAATTTATTACACATGGATCTTAAGCCTTGTTTTACACTATCCACTAGGATAGGAAGGAATGCTTGATTAACTTTTTTCCTCATGCAAAATCCTTGCCTTTTTTTGTGATACATAAAGAGGAATCTGCTTATCTTTCACAAATATGCACAACCAACCTTTCTTATTGTATTGCAAAAAACTATCTTCTACAACAACTTGTAGCAACAGTTCCCACTCGATAAATTCTTGCGAATCAAAACCTGATGTTTCAGAATACAAAGTTTCTAAGCACATACAAGTAATTTTTCTTGCTACTGCGTATTCCATTACATAAATATCTCTTGATTGAGAAAATTTTATCAAATTATTCATTTCTCTTAACAATGGCCCAAGATAGAGAAGAGCTTCCACATCACTTAGCATTTGCAACAAAGTATGAGCTTTTCCTTTTTGTATTCCTTTACTTAAAGACATAATATTGACCACACCGATGACTGATTTATATTCTTCAAAAAGAAGTTCTATAGGTCCAATAAGTGAAATCCATCTGGTGTCAATATTTTTTTTCATTTTTCTTCCCTTACTTATCCCATCAGATAAGCATTTAAACTCTTTAATATGCTTAGGACTTTTTGAAAAGAAAGCATATGTCTGGTGTACAAGATCTTCAACTTTTTGTACGAAAACAAATTCTAACACCATTTAAAATGCAAGATTTGTATGATGAGACATACACTATACCTAAAGCATATAGTGTATAATTTTGTTGCAATTGAACACACAATCCATTTCTAAGCCCATGCATAACTGAGCATCGATCAACACCAATGCATACTATCTTTTGATTTATATCACTAATTGACATCCCTCCAATATTTGAAATGGAATCTAAAACAAGTTGCACCAACAAATTAGAAGTTGCACTTCCCTTTCGTTGAAAAGCACTAATAAATTTGACTTTTCTTACATAATTCTCCACAATATATGCATGGATACATACCCAAGAAGTGCAATCCCTTGCTGTCACTTCACCAAGGGAAATAGAAATAAAAGTAGCATTCGATAAACTTTTTTTTCAAGTTAGATTTGATTACCTCTCCCATTGCTTTTGCAAATTCCCACCCTAAAGATTCTGTCCAATATTGTGTCTGAAAATTTTGAATTCAAAATCCAATGAGATTCAATGGAACTCTCCACTTAGGATAATCAAACATTGGTTTTTCGATGGACAAGATATGTAGCATAATTGAAAATTGAATTAATATGGCTCCATTATCTGATTTGAGCTTTCTCTCAAAAAGATGCATAAAGGATCTTTTATTCTCATTACTTTGCTCCAAAAGCAGTAAATGAGAACTATAGGCATCTACATTCTGTAGATGCCTACATTCATCTTTTG
>CM035436.1:86634138-86674138 GCA_020310875.1 Ceratopteris richardii
TGTGCTTTTCTAGACCTAAAACTCCAACAATTGGTACCAAAGAAGGTCTCCACTTCCTCTAGGGTGTCATCGACACGCCTTAAATCATAGTCTTGGAATCACATGAGAATTGGTCCGCATAATCGAGGTGATTAGGAGTTCAAAACATCTTTATGTTGAGGCATTGAAATTTTGATTTGAGCTCCCTTTGACCTCCAAGTGCACTATCATAGTGACTATGCAAGCAATTTCATCCTCTTGTGCCAAACATATATACATGTCTCAGTTCACTAGTACAAGTGCCTAAGAGTTTGACACAAGTCTAATAGAGTTCAATAGGGTCTTTTTATTCAGCATTTTGGGATAAAATCAATTTTTTGCATTAGGGTATTTATTCATGAACCATTGTTGAAAGCAATGATGTATTCTGTATGTTGGTTGTTGAGGATTTATTGGATGGTACCAACTAGCCATTATGGGCATACATGATATATTGTATTGGAAGAAAAAGGGCTATGGAATATTGTGGAGGGTGTTGAGAAATGTCGTACTACACCTAAAAATATAGTTATAAAAAATATAGGACTTTCGATAGGGATGTAGACTAGATCATAATACACGATGAGCCAAGAAAGGCTATATAATGTCATGGTGCCATATTGATACATCTAAAGAAACTCCAAATTTGAACGAGAATTTCTAGAAGGAGCTATGGAATATGTACTGTACGGAAAGGTAGAGCATGTTTAGTAGAATAAAAATTTCTCTTTCAATTTTTTTTGAATCATGTCTTATGTATCTAGTTTGAGTATCTGAAATTAGTTCACTATAAAATAATGGATGGAAAACGTTTGCCTCTCGCAAGCATTTTCGAATTCAGCTGCATTATTTATGAGTTACAAGGCAATAGAAAGTGTCAATCTTTCCAACACAAACAAAAAAAAGAGGTGGGATTTTCTATTATTATTTGAATCCATGGTTTTGATGCATATGTGTTCTCATAAATGTCTTGATTATTTAGGTATATGTCTTTTCATTGCTTTCTCTTCTACTTTTGACACATGATGCTGAACAAAGAAAGTAACCATTTGATTCAAATCTAGAATACAAGATTCTCTATATCTTTGCATCACATATTGTCTACTTGATTGTGCTAGAATGATTGTTATCTTATGCAAGCTTTTTTCACTCTTCTACTATTATAGGGTGATTGAAAGCTTGTGATTTTGGAAACGTTATAGGGTGATTGAAAGCTTGTGATTTTGTGTATGTATGCATGTGTGTCCATATGTGTGTGTATGTATGCATGTGTGTACATGTGTGTGTGCGTGTATGCATGTGTGTGTGTATATGTGTGTATGCATGTGTGTGTGTATATATGCATGTGTGTATATTTGTATGTGTGTGTATGCATGCATGTGTGTATATGTGTATGTAGGTAAGCACGCATGTGTGTATATGTGTGTGTATGTAAGCATGCATGTGTGTACATGTATGTGTGTATGTATACATGTGTAAATGTGTAGATGTGTGTGTGTATGTATGCTCTATTCTCTCTCTCTCTCTCTCTCTCTCTCTCTCTCTTTCCTCTCTCTCTCTCTTTCTCTCTCTCTCTCTCTCTCTCTCTCTCTCTCTCTCTCTCTTTCTCTCTCTCTTTTCTCTCTCTCTTTCTCTCTCTCTCTCATCTCTCTCTCTTTTTCTCTCTCTCTTTCTCTCTCTATCAATAGAGAATAAAACAATCACTTACAAGTATGTCCCTCTTTTGGATCGTTGTCATCAAAGCATAATGTATGTCGTCTATCGTTGAATTCCAAACAATCGATGCCAAAGAACTTCTGCAAAATCAAAGAGAAGGGAAATTATAAGACCTAAAGCATAGAGAAAGACAAAGGTTAACAGTATGCGCACCACTTGCCAAGATGTGAGATCTAAGACGAGAAAGAGTGTGTGTGTGTGTGTAGAGAGAGAGATCTGTGTGTGTGTGTGTGTAGAGAGAGAGATCTCTGTGTGTGTGTGTGTGCACAAGATAATGCAGGTCGCAATTTGGTTTGCGCGTGCAAGTTTGACAGAAGACAAACAGTACTCAAACACATGCAAGAAAGTGAAGTTTTGCTCTCGGGTTCCTGGTATGTTTAAAACATGACCTCGGTATAAGCGTCGGTATGGGCGTTGGTATGAGCGTCGGTAGCTTCCAGTAAATTATCAACGCTTATACCGACGCTTATACCGATGCTTATACTGGCGCTCATACCGAGGGATGCGGGACACACAGACCATCCATTTAAAACGGTCATACCGATGATCACTTGACCGTCTGTATCCTTAAGTGACCTTTTTCAACATTTATACCGATGCTAAGAGCGATCCTCGGTATAGGGAGCGTCGGTATGCCCTTCATATGTTGTAGTGAAAGCAATGATGTATTCTATATATTGCTTGTTGAGGATTTATTGGATGGTACCAACTAGCCATTCTAGGCATACATGATATGTTGTATTGGAAGAAAAACGGCTATGGAATATTATGGAGGGTGTTGATAAATATCCTACTACACCTAAAAATATAGTGATAAAAAATATAGGACTTTCGATAGGGATGTAGACTAGATCATAATACACGATGAGCCAAGAAAGGCTATATAATGTCATGGTGCCATATTGATACATCTAAAGAAACTCCAAATTTGAACAAGAATTTCCAGAAGGAGCTATGGAATACGTACTAGATGGAAAGCTAGAGCATATTTAGTAGAATAAAAATTTCTCTTTGAATTTTTTTCGAATAATGTCTTATGTATCTGGTTTGAGTATCTGAAATTAGTTCACTATAAAATAATGGATGGGAAACGTTTGCCTCTCACAAGCATTTTCGAATTCTGCACTATTTATGAGTTACAAGGCAATAGAAAGTGTCAATCTTTCCAACACAAACAAAAACAAAAAGGTTGGATTTTCTATTATTATTTGAATCCATAGTTTTGATGCATATGTGTTCTCGTGAATGTCTTGATTATTTAGGTGTATGTCTTTTCGTTGCTTTCTCTTCTACTTTTGAGAGTAACCATTAAAACACATTCTTTTTATGAAAGTTCTACATGCAATACTAGGAGACGAGACTTATTTCTAATTTTTCTTTAATCATGCACTTCCTTCCTTCATTACGAACAATAGCTTGGGGGTGGTTGATAGGTGAAGGCTTTGTCAGGAAGCTACATTGCATAAGCTATTGTATTTTATTCAAATCTAGAATACAAGATTCTCTATATCTTTGCATCACATATTGTCTAGTTGATTGTGCGAGAATGATTGTTATCTTACGCAAGCTTTTTTCACTCTTCTACTATAATGATTGAAAGCTTGTGATTTTGGAAACGTTACAGAGAGTTAGAAAGATAATGAGTAAGAAAAATGAAAAAAATAGATGCAAGGAGGTTTGGATGTATGATAAAAATTATCAAGAGTTGCTTTTGTTGT
Source organism: Ceratopteris richardii (assembly GCA_020310875.1). Lineage (NCBI taxonomy): Eukaryota > Viridiplantae > Streptophyta > Polypodiopsida > Polypodiales > Pteridaceae > Ceratopteris > Ceratopteris richardii. The sequence goes on from CM035436.1 coordinate 86,637,591, forward strand.
ACATAGGCTCTCGAAATTGCTCTAGTGAAATGCCACGCACATTGTGCAAGATTTTTTTTAGGTAAATATATGCATCGATATTGTGGTCGACAACACGTCAATGTAGCAAACATGAATTATAGATTCAGCCATCACTATATTGGTCTCTACGCCAATGGGAAATTGGTCTCTAAGACAATGGGAAATTATTGTTGTGCGGTATAGCATGTCTTGTGCTTCGCAGAAGGCAATCGCACGATTTAGTTCACAAATTCGGAACACACAGTAGGGAGACAGTAGTCCATGATCTACCACATACTTATTGATTGATGAATAAAACAGATCTAGGACATTTGCGTTGGAAATTTATACCGTTGTGTTATACACTTGGAATCATTAAGTTAGAGATAAATCTTATAGACTCAAGAAAACGAAATTCACCATATGTGAAAAGCCGTGCGCGTAATTAATAATCAAGGGTTAGAGTATAAAACTTCATATCAACGTGTTAGTCTCCTTGAATTTACCTTCTGTCAAGAAATTGAGAACTTGCTTGCAATAATATTAAAGCACATAAAGAGTTAAGGGCTATTTCGAAACGTGATTGATCGAAAATAAATAGAAAGTGCACCATTTCTTCTTTCTTAAAACATATAAGTGTGAACATACTGGAATTATAGATATTCCTTGAGACATAAGATATGAGATAACTACAAGCTTCATTGAAATTTTACGTTACTTAGCAAAAATTATAGTATAACTATTATTTCTGTCAATCTTCCTCAAGTTGAGTAAACGTTCATGGTAATAATTACTTCTATAAGCTTTACACAGGTGGTAAAAACTGTCATACTAGGTATTGTACTATTGATTCGGATATCTTCCTGCTAGAAAATCGTTAAGCCAAATATTTATGTACATTAATATGGAGTTATTGAGTTAATCTTTGATTGTTATGGATCAAACTGACGTGGGGATCAAACCATATCTTATAATCTCAGTAAAATCTTGTTACAATGATCTCAAAGCAGCTTATATGTTGACAATCAAATGTTTTCATCCTGTAAGCAGCTTATATGTTGTCAATTGCAATGAGGAATGCCGGATAATCAACTGCAAATCAACTTGATCTTTTGATTGTTATAGTTTTTACTTGGATGTAAAGTACGAGCGAATGACTCGTGCCCACTGCCCCTTCCGGTCCATTAGATCTGCACAGAAGTAAGAAATTAGATCTGTTCATGAATCGTTTGGTTCGCAGGACGATATCGCATGAAGGCCTCGGCATAGGACAGTTATAGCCATAGACCATGAAGGACTCGTCATAGAACAGTAGCTGTGTGTTTGATCTAAGGTTATTCAAGTATCGGCAAGATTTCAACAGTGTTGCTCGATGTTTGGGGATCGTTTGTCTAGATTTTAACTGTGAGTCATGGAAAATGGAGGACTAGGCAGTCCCTCCGGTGCGTTTGTTGATCCTATGAATGTAAAGTGGGGAATAAGGCCGTCCCTATGCTGTGTGTGTTCTTCCTATGAAAAGGCAAAACCCAAAAAAAAAAACAAAAACAGCGTCGTGAATGGATCTCAATTCATCATCGTGAAAGGTCGTCTGCAGACATTCCGCCGCACCAGTTGTTGACTCGAAGGACTCCGAATAGTTCTCTGTTGGTTCATGCAGCTCTATATGATGGTCCTTCTCCACACGCCTGTCTTGTCTCTCCCCCAATGAATCACGCTGTTCTCTGGACAGTTTGGTTCCTCTCCATGGTAAACACTTGCAGTAGATCCCTGAATCATGTCATTTCTCTCGGGCCAAGCATCGTCCGCCGAGTTGGTTATCGCACTTGACTTCGGTACAACGAATTCTGGCGTTGCTTACTCCGATAACAACAGCAGAAGTACGCAAATCACAGTAAATTATAACTGGCCTGGATCCGTAATAGCGCAGGCACCTCATTACTGCAAAACCTTGCCAACTCTCTTTTACACGCCTAGCCCTACGAAGAGTGGCCATTTCGAGCTCCGAAATTGGGGATGGCCGGCCTTGACAGCATTTAATACAGCCATTGTCGATTTTGAAAGGAAGAATCAACCCCGCGCAAAGAGTCCAACAAGTTCTCAAGCATCTTCTTCTCAATCAGTCACATCTGCAAACAAGTTTGGGAAATCTCTGCGGAGGAGATTGCCACAAATATAGGGTACTATGCACATAATTTCAAACTGTACCTTGCGCCAGAGACGAAGCAAAGACCTCCGCTTGCGCAATATTTCGGAGATCTGAACCCAGAGCGCTTTGCAGTCGATTATCTCCGGAGCTTCACAGACTTCATTATCGGTGAGCTTAGGGTGGGCATTAGGAATGATTTGAGTATGCGAGATGTCCAATGGTGTCTTACGGTTCCCGCAATCTGGGATGAGGTAGCGAAACAGAAAATGCGAAAATATGCAGAGAAGGCCGGCATGATCACAGGTACGGACTGCCCCACTAATGACTCGGCAAGCCCATACCCCCTTCAAATAATTCTGGAGTCTGAGGCTGCCGCAGCATACTGTGAGACGCAGGCTCGCCGGAGGCTCAACCTTAAGAGAGGGGACAGAATTCTCATCGCGGATGTAGGCGGCGGCACTATTGTTCTAGCCGTTCACGAAATCAGTAGAGTGGACGGAGAGGAAGGACCCATCGAAGTCAAGGAGGCCGCTTCCAGCTATGGAGGTCTAGGAGGAGGAGCGTTTCTGGATATGCGCTTTCTCGAGGTCGTTAGCAAGAAGATACCCTGCTTCAATGATTCTTGGCGGAATGTTAACCCTTCAATTGGCCCATTGCTACTATCTTGATGGCAGAGATTGCGCATCGATTTTAGAAAAAGACCTTTTGTTTAAGAACCATTCTTTTAGCACTTTAGATTTAGATATCAGCCATTATTTTCATAAAAAGGGTCATTAAAAGTTGACCACTCTTTTTTTTTTAAATGGAGGTTCAGCCGAAGCCTACTCCCACGGACTTTAACTTTTGAAATTGCAACTGTACAAGTGAATGGGCATAGCACCCGCGGGACCCCCCGTATCCCACAAAGCAGGGGTTAGACAAGGTTACAACTGAGAGACATGGTTACAACTGGGTTTAACTGGCCTAAGCCATAACATGTCCAACCTGGGACTTGAACCTTGGACCTCCGCCTCAAGAGGCCAAAGCTCAACCAACTGTCCTACAGGACGTGGACAAGTTGACCACTCTTTTAGTGCTTTAAAGAAGCATCCATTATTTTTTTTTTAATATAAAGGAAGTTCGGCATTAGCCTACTCTCCCGGACTTGAATTAAATAAAGAAAAGTACAAGAGAAGGGGACTAGTGCCCACGGGACCCCCCAAATCCCACAAAGCAGGGGAAGCTTTTACAGAGCTTAGATGACATTACAAAGAAGGTTAATTACCCTCTCATCACCCTCATGTGGGGCCCACTTGGGTTTAAGCTTGTTATCGATCAAAAGGAGTACTTGATGATGCCTAAAGGGGGGGGATTTTTTACAGTTGACAATCCTTTTGCCAAGGAGGAACAACGATTTCTCAATTGACCACTCCTTGGAGGAGTCACCGAAGTTGAAAGCACATCTTTCCCGCCAGATTTTCCATAGAACCTCCCCTCTGATGGCGTTCCAGAGAGTCGCGGAGCAGCCGATCGCTTCTCCCAGCAGGGCTTGCTGCCAACTGAGACGTTTTTGAAGTCCAATTCTCTTTCCAACCACCTGCCAGAGTCCGTTGGAGTTGGGGCAGGTAAAGAAGATGTGTGAAACATCTTCGATAGACCGGTAGCAGCGTTTGCACCAGGGAGGGCTCCCACAAATTTTGCTAGCCTTAAGGTTGGTCCAGATTCCATGATGAAGAATTTGCCATAAGAGGACAGACTTTTTGATTTCTATGAGGGGGTGCCAGATAGCCATGAACTTCATGTCCCACCGAAGCCGCGTCCATGACAGGCACCACTTTTTGTTGAGGTTAACCTGATAGTCGATCGTTTCTTTGATGTTCGGGATTTTTGATAGACTATTCCCATTGTGTCATTTGAGACCAAGCGAGCTCGACATGTCGTGTCCCATGAGAAGGCGAACTTTGTGTCGGTCCCAGGCGAGACATCTGCTTTGCAAAGTGTTCCATTCTTCATGCGAAATGTTGATGCTAGGGTCAATATCCTCAAAGTTGATCCAGCGGTTGGTGTCTTGTTTCCAGAGATGTTTCCATTTTTTGAAGCCTTTGTTCCATAGCTTCTTGGCATTTTGAAAGTTCCAAGATTCCACACTCCGGATGCCATGGATCGGAAACCAGATAGAGTCGTTTTGTCTGATACCGGCAGCCCACTTCCAGTCTTCACTGATTCTTGTGAAGCTTTTGACTTTATTCCAACTCTTCCAAAGGGAGCACACCAGATTAGAGCCTTTCGGGAAGACGGGGATCGGGGAAAACAGCAAGGTCAAGATGTCAAGATTCTTCCAATTTGGGAAACCCATGAGCGCCAGCTCATTCTTGTTTCTGAGGATCAACTTGGCCCACGAGGCCTCCCCGTTGCACCAAGCCTTAATCATCCATTTGGCCGACAGTTTGTTAGCCATGCACCCAATGTCCAAGATACCAAGTCCCCCACTATCTCTATTGCTGGTGCAGATGGACCATTTGATTTTAGGCACCCCCCGCCTATTGTGGTCTCCCGTCCAAAGGAAGTTTCTACAAATACTATCCAGTTTGGACAGATCTTGCTCTTTCGGTCTCCAACAAGAAAGGAAATAAATGGTAGATGATAAGAGGAACGTGTTGATAACCATAGCACGACCAGCAAGATTGATTTGCATACCTCTCCAATAGTTAAGCTTGTTTTCGAGCTTGGCAAGCACCCAGTTCCACCGCTGTTCCATAGAGACGCCAAACCCCAAGGGAATCCCAAGAAGCCGAAAAATTTGGCCCTGCGAAATGATTTGACAGCCATGATCAATGAGAAGGTCGGGCTGTGACCCACCAATAGCTCTAAAGGCGGTCTTGGAGTGGTTGATTATGGAACCAGAGGCTTCACAAAAGGTAGCAAGACACTTCCAGAACGTCTCCAGGCTGGTACTATCATTGTGAACAAAAGCGTTCATATCATCGGCAAAAAGTCTCATGGTGATCTGACTGTGGTCATGCGGCAAACGAAGGCCTTTAATGTTACCAGCTTCCACCTGATGCTCCACCAGCCTGCTAAGCCCTTCCGTGGCAATGGCAAAGAGAAGGGGAGCCAATGGGCACCCTTGTCTGATAGATCTTTTAAGTTTGATCACCTTTGAAAGTTTTCCATTAATGTTAATTTGGGTCGATGCGTTTCCGAGAAGGGTCGCGATCATCTTGGTGAATTTTTGACTACATCCAAGATCATGTAGCGACTGTAGAATATAGTCCCATTTTAGCCTGTCGTAGGCTTTATCAAAGTCGATCTTGAGGAATACTACTTCTTGTTTAGACTCATTTGCATATTCAAGACCTTCCCAGATATCTATAATGGTTTCCAAAATTGACCTGCCTTTGATGAAACCTTTTTGGTCCTCGCTTAACCACGCTCTCAAGTGGCAAGAGATTCTGTTGGCAATGACTTTGGCGATGATCTTGTATCCTGTTTGGAGCATTGTAATGGGATGCCAGTTCTCTATTCTGTTCTTCTCCCCTTTTTTGTGTACTAACTTGATAATGCCATTGTTGAGACAAGAAGGAAGCGCGCCAAACTTGAGTGCCTCTTGCCAAACCAAGCGAAGAGGGGTGGCAACCACCAACTTGAAGGATTTAAAGAACTCATTAGTGAGCCCGTCGGGTCCCGGGCTTTTACCTGATGGGAGGGCATCGATGACCTCAATGATTTCGGCTTCAGAGATAGAGGCATGAAGCAGAGAGTGGAGGTTGAGTGGTATCCTGTGGGGGGAAACCCTAGAAATGGCTGCCATACAGTCCGGGAGAGGGGGTTTGAGGTCCCCAGGAGTCTCGTGAAGTGCCCTTCAATGATCCCAAAATTATCTTCTTCCGTATTGCATACGTTACCATTTGCGTCTAGCAATAAGGGGATCGATTCTTTGTTGTGTTTCCTTTTGAGGATACGACACATCTCTTTGGTGGGTTTGTCGGCTTTGCCAGCCCACCACTCCTTGAAGAAAGTTTGCAAATTTTTCCTTTGTATCTCTTCCTCGTAACACAGCAGCGCTCTGATTTTTCGAAGTCCTTTCTGGGCTTGAGATTTTCCTTTGTTCACTTCCTCCTCGAGCCTCCAGAGTCTATGTTATAGAGCTTCTCTACGGGCCCGCCGCACAGTCTCTAGCATCTTCCTGGATCTAATCATGATCTGTCATGACTTATCGACCGCGCTTCTCCAACACTTGGTTGGGGACAGGCCAGAGGCGAATGCCTCCTTCCATGTTAAGGAAACACTCACGAATTTGACACAATAAACAAGACAGAAACGGAATCTTCAGAAAATCGGTGCACAGGTGTACAGTATGCGAAGTTAGTGCGCGGTGGCCGCATAACAGAGCAATCAACCGCGGCGGGCGCGTAAGGCGCGCATAACGCGAATTGAAGAATGACAGGAAAAAGGAGCGCCAAAGAAATTGTATATATATACAGCAAGATTTGAAGAACAGAAGGGGGAAGAAGAGCGCGGGAGTACATGCGTGTATGCAAGAGACACTGATACACAGAGAAGCACGAGAGACTGAGAGAAGACGCCATAGATCGCGTACGAGTGAAGAGATTTAGAAGTTCTCAGAAGACGCCATAGATCGCGTATGTACAGATGAATAACACAAGCCTGAAGTGTCGGGTCTTTTCATCTGAAGAGAGATGGTAATAAGGAACTACTCACTGTAGGAGAGTCCTGTAACTTGAGCAAGAAGAGGCCAAGCTTACTTGTACACATCTTCTCTAATCGAAAACACATGTTCATGTGGATGTCTGCGCGCAATCTTTACTTGTGAAGAATCTGAAGTTATTTCGTGTTACGGTAGGAAGTTTAGTTTATCGTTAACTATCACGACTTGTTACTAAACGTGCTTCAGTACTTTCTCTGTAAACGCATGTTTCGGTGAATAACAGTTTACGCAGTAAACTTGTTTCAGTAATTTTCTGGTCAGTTACAGTTTCTCAGAAAATAAGTTTTTCGGTAGAACAACGAAGTATAACTCGTAGCAGAGTTCGAAGTTTTGTATGAGAGATAGCTCATCTTGTAGCTAGACGTCTCTACTTTAAGCTGGTCACAGTTTCCGGTGGAATGAAGATGTACACACAGTACAAAGGCTAACCGGAAAGTAGCAGTTCAGAACTGTGAAGTATCCAGAAGGAAGTTCATTCGGTGAAGGAAGCTCACACACTACTTCCTTATTTCACATAAGTTCATCTAAAGCAACTACGAACAGAACTAAGTTCATTTCGGTGAAATTCCGGTACGATTACGGTGTCAGTCCAGTAACAGTCTGGTGAAGTTCCGGTGGAACCTGAGTCGCAGAATAACACAGTTAAAGCGACGTAAATTAGGCTGAGTTACTGTTGGTTACAGAGGTGTTCTGAATCACTCTAGCTTAGCATTCTATTTCGGTGGCGCGACAATTTCCGCAGGCCTGACAGAGTTCAAGCCTTGTCGCGAAATCCACCTTCAGGGCGAAAGTATTTCCGCAACAGTAGGCGCAAGAGCCGAAGTTTTTCGCCAATACAAATCCCAACATTTGGTATCAGAGCCAGTTAATCTCCCCAACAATTGGTATCAGAGCAGGTTAGTTTTCAAGAATCGGTATAAGAACCTAGAGTATTCTCTATCATGGCAGATCATGTCCAAATTGATAAACTGGACAGAGATAATTATCCCGCATGGGTAATGCGCATGGAAGCCTTACTTATGAGTAAGGAGTTAATGATGTACGTAACCGGAGAAGAAAAGAAACCGACCTTCGAAGATGACAGTCAACCGGAAAAAGAAGAACTAGACGCCCTAAAGCTATGGCAGAAGAAAGATGCAACGGCAAGAGCCTACATCTACAACACTGTGTCAGATCATCTACTACCGCACATTAGAGGTCTGGAGAAAGCAGAGGACATATGGAGCGCGTTGGAAGATCACTTCCAGAATACTACGAAAGCTAGGAAGGCCAGCCTATGGTCCGAATTCACAACGTTCAAAAAGAAGCCGAGTCAAAGCATCAGTGACTACGTCACTAAAATGAAGGATCTAGCAGATAGTCTTGGATCCATAAATGAAGAAGTCGAAGATCATAGATTAATAGCGCAAGTGCTCACAGGGTTAAGAGGAGATGAAAGGTGGAAACCTTTCGTACTATCAACTGAACTCTCCCTAAATCATTTTGTACCAGAGCTAAATCAGCTGCTTGGTTTGATGCTCACATATGAGCAAGACCTGAAAGGAGACGCAGACAAAGGACACAGCTCTGCAATGTACATGAAGAACAAGAAGAAAGAAAAGGGTAAGCCAAAAGATGAAGAAGAGTCGAGTTCTCAGGCCTATTACGCAAGAGGTAAAGGCACTGGCAGAGGAAGAGCAAGAGGAAGAAACCGCCAGAATACCTCCAAGAAAGCCTGCTGGATTTGTGGACTAAGTAACCATCTGGCGCATGACTGCTGGCACAACCAACAGGGATCAAATCAAAATCAAAACAACAATAGCAGAGGCAGTAGCGGAAGAAATCAAAGTAACTTCCAAAGAGGAAGACAAAGCCAAAGAGGAGGCTACGGTAGAGGTGGAGTAAGAAGTTGGGGACAGAGCCAATCCTACAACACCACCTACAACAACTACGCAAATGACACACAGAATGAAAGTCATACATCATTGATGATGAACTCAATCAGCACATCTGATAACGAAGATCTAAAGGTATTCTACATTGACTCTGGATGTTCTAATCACTTGTCAGGAAATATAGAACTAATGTCAGAACTAGAGAAAGGTAGTTCTAGTCACACTGTTCAAACAGGTGACAATACAAGACACAAAGTACAATCAATCGGAAAGGTGAAGTGCAAGAGTGGAGCAGATTTGCTAACCAATGTTTTGTATGTTCCAACAATACCGAAAAATCTGATCAGTGTGGGACAGATAGTCGAAAAAGGTTTTCAGGTCAGATTTACAAACAAAGGAGTATTTGTAGAAGATCCCAAGAACGGATATTATCAGATCGTTTCTGGTAAGAAAGAAGGCAGACTCTTTACCTTAAGAGTACAAGGGAACATTGGCCAAGCGCTGCTCACACATGATGAAAAGGTAATTACAGAACTTGATCTCTGGCACAAGAGATTAGGTCACTTTCACGAAAAGGGAATCAAAGCTATGATAGCGAATCAGTCTGTACTGGGATTACCGAACGTACAGAACCAACATATGATTCACAAATGCGAAGCCTGTCAAATGGGAAAAGCCCACAGGTTACCTTTCCAGAAGAAAGGATTCAAACATGATGGTGTGCTAGAACTCATACATACAGATGTATGGGGACCAACGAAAGAAGGATCAATCAGCGGATCAAGGTACTATGTTTTATTCATTGATGACGCAACAAGGTGGATAACTCTTTATGTTTTGAAAGAGAAATCAGAAGTGTTCGGAGCTTTCAGACATTTTCATGCATATGCTGAAAGACTCACCGGACGGAAACTTAAAAGACTGAGGTCTGATGGAGGGGGAGAATACTTCTCCCGAGAATTCAATGACTATCTTTGGAATGCAGGTATTAAGAGAGAAATAACCTGCAGGTATACACCACAACAGAATGGTGTAGCAGAAAGGAGAAACCGAACTCTAGTAGAGTTTGCACGGGCTATGCTAAAAGAAAAGAACTGCCCGGATTATCTTTGGGCTGAAGCTGTAAATACAGCTACATACTTGGTAAACAGGTTACCATGTACAGCCTTAGAAGGGATGACCCCTTATGAAGCCTGGTGGGGAAAGAAGCCAACGCTTGATCACTGCAAAGTGTTTGGATCAGTAGCGTATGCTTATGTACCGTCTCAACTTAGACATAAGCTTGAACCAAAAGCAGAGAAATATGTATTCGTCGGATATGATGAGAAACAGATGGGTTACAGATTATGGAGCCCTCTAACCAAACATTTTACTGTTTCCAGGGATGTAACATTTGATGAACAGAAAAGCTGGTATGCAGATCAGAGTCATACAGCTGAAGAATTTGAAGAAGAGATAAAAAGAAGAGAGAAAGGAAAATCAATTGTTCAGGTAAACAAAGATGAAGAGGCAAGTACGTCTAGGACCGGAACAGGTATAAGGAACGAAGATGAAGACGGGTATTCAGACACACACGAAGAATATGAGCTAAGAAGGTCAAACAGAGTAAGAAGACAACCGGAAAGATACTCGTATGATACATCATATATGACTCAACGAGATTATGCATATATGGTTAAAGAAGAGGAAGAACCTCAAAGTTATGACGAAGCTAAAGGCAAGAAGCAATGGCAAGAAGCAATGGAAGAAGAATTCACCGCACTGGAAGAGAACAAGACGTGGGAGCTTGTTCCTAAACCGAACGGTAAGAAAGTAATTGGAAATAAATGGGTGTTCAAAATAAAGAAACTTGCAGATGGAAGGATAGCCAGACATAAAGCGAGACTGGTTATCAAGGGCTATGCTCAGACGCATGGCATAGACTATGACGAGACGTTCAGTCCGGTGGCAAAGATGTCAACCATAAGAACAGTGATTGCTATAGCAGCATCAAAAGGATGGAAGCTAAGTCAGCTAGATATAAAGAATGCATTCCTGAATGGATATATATCAGATGAAGTCTATATGGAACAACCGGAAGGGTTTATAAGTTCCAGATATCCAAATTTTGTTTGCAGGTTAAGGAAAGCACTTTATGGACTAAAGCAAGCTCCAAGAGCTTGGAACTACAGACTCGTGAAGTATCTGAACGAACTTGGATACCAGAGTTCGAAGGCAGATGCAAGTCTACTCATCAAAAGAACAGAAGAAGGAATGATCTACATTTGTATCTATGTAGATGACATAATAATTACAGGAACCTCAGATACAGGAATCACAGAGGTAATGAAACTGCTAGAAAAGGAATTCAAGATCAGTGACCTAGGAAAGTTATCATACTTTCTAGGAATGGAAATCACATATACAGATCATGGTGTATATGTCACACAAGAAAGGTATCTCCTGAATTTACTGAAGAAGTTCAACATGGAAAACTGCAGAGAAGCTTCAACACCGCTTGAAGTAAACCATAAACTCAGCAAATATAGTGGTACAGAGTTTAAAGATATGAAGAAATACCAATCGTTAGTAGGAAGCCTAATATATGCTACGCTAACAAGACCGGATCTTAGTTTTCCGGTGGGAGTTCTCTCACAGTTTATGCATTGTCCGACAGATCAACATTGGGTTGCAGGACAAAGAGTTCTCAGATATATCAAAAGAACTATAAAGGAAGGATTATATTATCCTTTTACGTCAGATATAAAGCTCAGAGCATATAGTGACTCAGATTGGGCAGGAAGTCAAGATGACCGAAGATCAACGCACGGGTATATGATATACCTAGGAGATAAGCTGGTAAGCTGGTGTTCGAAGAAACAACACACAGTAGCTTTATCATCAACAGAAGCAGAATACAAAGGACTGGTAGAAGCATCAAAAGAAGTAATATGGATGCAGACGTTACTTAAAAGCATGGGTATAGATCAAAGTATACCAATCATACATGGAGATAATATGAGCTCGCTGTATCTTGCAGCGAATCCTGTGTTTCACGCAAGAACAAAACACATAGAGATTCAGTATCATTTCCTAAGGGAAAAAGTAATGGAGAAAGAGATAGAAATAGTCTACACTCCAACGAAAGATCAGATTGCAGATATTCTGACAAAGAGCTTGGATGGAACAAAGACAAACAGATTCAAAGAGATGGCAGGTATAAAAGAAAGAAAGATATATGAAAGACCGGAAGAAGTCAAATTAGTGATTGAGGGGGAGCTGTTAAGGAAACACTCACGAATTTGACACAATAAACAAGACAGAAACGGAATCTTCAGAAAATCGGTGCACAGGTGTACAGTATGCGAAGTTAGTGCGCGGTGGCCGCATAACAGAGCAATCAACCGCGGCGGGCGCGTAAGGCGCGCATAACGCGAATTGAAGAATGACAGGAAAAAGGAGCGCCAAAGAAATTGTATATATATACAGCAAGATTTGAAGAACAGAAGGGGGAAGAAGAGCGCGGGAGTACATGCGTGTATGCAAGAGACACTGATACACAGAGAAGCACGAGAGACTGAGAGAAGACGCCATAGATCGCGTACGAGTGAAGAGATTTAGAAGTTCTCAGAAGACGCCATAGATCGCGTATGTACAGATGAATAACACAAGCCTGAAGTGTCGGGTCTTTTCATCTGAAGAGAGATGGTAATAAGGAACTACTCACTGTAGGAGAGTCCTGTAACTTGAGCAAGAAGAGGCCAAGCTTACTTGTACACATCTTCTCTAATCGAAAACACATGTTCATGTGGATGTCTGCGCGCAATCTTTACTTGTGAAGAATCTGAAGTTATTTCGTGTTACGGTAGGAAGTTTAGTTTATCGTTAACTATCACGACTTGTTACTAAACGTGCTTCAGTACTTTCTCTGTAAACGCATGTTTCGGTGAATAACAGTTTACGCAGTAAACTTGTTTCAGTAATTTTCTGGTCAGTTACAGTTTCTCAGAAAATAAGTTTTTCGGTAGAACAACGAAGTATAACTCGTAGCAGAGTTCGAAGTTTTGTATGAGAGATAGCTCATCTTGTAGCTAGACGTCTCTACTTTAAGCTGGTCACAGTTTCCGGTGGAATGAAGATGTACACACAGTACAAAGGCTAACCGGAAAGTAGCAGTTCAGAACTGTGAAGTATCCAGAAGGAAGTTCATTCGGTGAAGGAAGCTCACACACTACTTCCTTATTTCACATAAGTTCATCTAAAGCAACTACGAACAGAACTAAGTTCATTTCGGTGAAATTCCGGTACGATTACGGTGTCAGTCCAGTAACAGTCTGGTGAAGTTCCGGTGGAACCTGAGTCGCAGAATAACACAGTTAAAGCGACGTAAATTAGGCTGAGTTACTGTTGGTTACAGAGGTGTTCTGAATCACTCTAGCTTAGCATTCTATTTCGGTGGCGCGACAATTTCCGCAGGCCTGACAGAGTTCAAGCCTTGTCGCGAAATCCACCTTCAGGGCGAAAGTATTTCCGCAACAGTAGGCGCAAGAGCCGAAGTTTTTCGCCAATACAAATCCCAACATTTGGTATCAGAGCCAGTTAATCTCCCCAACATTCCACACATCAGAAATTTCTTGATGGACGGAGGGGAGAGAGAAGGAGGGCACACTGGCATGGAACCAAGGAGCCTTACGGATCTTGGTGGGGGGTTGAAAGGTGATGACGATCGGGTAGTGATCAGAGATGGTGAGGTCGGTGCGTTGCGAGAGGGAAGGGTGGCCCCACTGATGAGTAAAGCTCTGAGAAATGTAGCATCTATCAAGTCTAGCTTTCCTCAGGTCCTCGCTTGCTTGGAGATTTGACCAAGAAAAGCCATTCGGGTCTTTGAATTCGACCAGATCCAAGTGTAGTTTAGTTTTGTCCCACGTTTCTTTCTCGCGACTATCGATGACCCTACCCTTGCCCATCCATCTATCCATAGGGTCCTCAACCATGTTGAAGTCACCACAAATTAGCACGTTGTGGGGGAGCGAGTCCAAGGAGGCCCAAGTGTTAAGTCTCTCTAACTCCCCATTAGGGGCATACAAAGAAACTAAGGTAAAACAAAAGGGAGCACCGAAAGAAACAGCAATCCATCGATGGCATTCATCTTCAATGGAGTTCTCAAGCTTTTCAAACCAGTGTTGATTAATACCGATTACCGTTCCACCGGACCCCCGCTGATGCGCCGTTGAAATCCAAACATGGGTCGAGGAGACATGTCTAAGCCGTTTCTGGAGGTCTTCTCCGTCAATTTTAATCTCTTGGATACATATAAAATCTGGGTTTAGGCTAATGTCGCGAAGCCATTGACCAATGATGGTCGCTCTTGAGGGGTCGGTTAGCCCTCTAGTGTTTAACGAGATGATAATCATTGTCTTAGTAATCCCTCTTTGCGGGAGGGAGCTTTGTCCTTTCTTTTCTTGGGTTCATCTTTCTTTTTCGCTCAGATCGGATCCCGAGTTAGCAATAGGTTTTTGTGGGGGCTTTTCCACGGTAACTACATAGGTTGTTTTCCTTTGCGGGATGCCTCCTGCTGGGAGGAACTGGGCACCGTTTTCAGCTCCGTTTCCGGAATAGTCGATCCGATGATGGAGCTTTCACTATCCATGTTATCTTTGTTGCTAGTAGTAAAGCCGTCTTCTTTGCTTGTAGTGTAACCCTCCTGCAAGGTTTCTTTACTGTCAGGGATCTCTAGGCCTTTGACGTCGGTGTCCACCTCAAGTTGGTTCCCACCTGGGTAGTCAAACTCATTGATTTCCTTTTCCAGATTGCAATACAAGTTGCTGGAGGGGGTAACTGACTTGTTGTTTCGCTCAGAGGTTGCCCTAGGGCTTCTTTTCCTTCTTCTTCTGACTTCGATGAACCCGTCTGCATCAGCTTTTGGATTAAGGGGACCCTTGAATTCCTCTACTTTCGTCGAGTGATTCAATGCTCCATTGCTATCTTGAGCATTTTTGGGGGCTTCTTGATTTCGCTTGCTTTTTCGTCTCAAAGGGCAATCTTTGATCCTGTGACCTTGTTGGCCACAACGAAAGCACGCGTTGGGAAGGTTTTTGTAACTGATGTCTTGCTCCCATACATCCCCTTCGCCCAAGTCCAGTTTGATCTTCGATGGAAGTGGCATACTGAGGTCAGCCTCGACACAGATTTGAGGGTGCCACCGAGCGTTGAACGAGTGTCTTGCACCTTCATAAATGAGACCACCAATGTCCTCGCGTGAGGCCAGCGGCTTGCCGATAGGAGAAACGATGTCCCACACGAAGTTGTACAAGAAGTATGGCAGGTTAGGGAGCTCAACCTAGAGAGGGTACCGAAGCGGTTTCGATTTGTCGGGAGTAAAATCAGGGGACCATCTGAATAGGCACAGGGTCGCCCGGCCTAGTTGCCAAGTTCCGACACTAAGGGCTCGAAATGCCATATCTTCATTTTCAAAGACTAGCAGCAAGTGGCCTGCCGGTAAGAACTGACACTTACAAACAACTAGCCCGCGGGGGAACCACTCGTTGCGAAGCCACACATCCATTATTTTTATAAAAAAGTTGTTGAGCAACTTTATAGTTAGTATCCATTCCTTTAGTACTTTAAATATTCTTCACTATTTTTGTATAAGAAAATCATTGGCACATATTCATTTCCAAAACTCTATATAAAGAGCTTAGGAATTCATTTTTGTAGTGAGTTGTTGATACTTCATCATTGTGAATATAGAGACATTTTTGTACCGAGAACTTTTATTCTTTTATCTAGGCTTGTGGGTCTACTCTGCTCTATCATCTTCACAGTCTATACTATTCTCTACTTCCCTTCATGCTTCCATTTTATGCTACTTCTTGAACTTCCTTTATTCAACATTGGTATCAGAGCGAGGTTGATGCATCAAAGGTGCTATACATGAGGTATATGCATAAGATGCAACACCAATAAGCTGATAATTTGCAAGTACCTTCGTTTAGAATTACCTTCTTTTACGATGGCCGACGAAAATAGCCAGATAGAAAAATTGAGTAAAACCAACTATCAAGCCTGGCGTTTTCGCATGTCTACATATCTTATGGGTAGGAATTTGCATGGTCTTATTAGTGGTATAGAACCTCGACCTAACTTGCCTGACCAAAATCCAACACCTTAGCAAGTCCGGGAATATCAGAGGTGGAATGAGCATGACAAGAAGGTAATCTTTGTGTTGTCACAAAATATTGAGTCAAGCATGATAGGACACATACAGAACTTGAGAACAAGCAAGGAGATTTGGGAAGCATTAGAGTGACTCTTCTCAACAACCAGAAAGGCATGGCGAATTCAATCGAAAAATGAATTAAATAACTCACGAAAGGATGTACGAATGTCAGTAAATGATTATGTTTTAAAAATTAAGCAGATTGTCGATGCACTTGCTTCGATTTCGTGCATAGTTGAAGATGATGATTTGGTCGCATTTGTTTTAAATGGTATAAAAGAAGATGAGAAATGGAAAGCTTTTACAACTTCTGTTTTTGTGAGAGAAGAGTTGCCTGATTTTGATGATTTGGTTTCACTTATGATAAGAGAAGAAATTAATATTAATGGTGGACAGTCTATGCAGAAAGGTAGTGTAGCCTTCATGCAATTTATGCAGGAAATGGGCGAGGTCGTAGAGGTGGCAGAAGAGGAACTTTCAGAGGTCGTGGAGGTCGAAATGAGACAAACAACAATTATGATGCTGGCAACTCAGATATGAATATGCATGGTAGGGGGAGATATTCCTACCGTGGTAGAGGACGTAATGCATATCAAGGTAATTTAGGTATACCATGTTATAATTATGGTAAGGCTGGTCATATATCTCGTGATTGTTGGCATAATCAAGGGCAAGATGGATATGCAAGGCAACACCATACACAAGGTAATTTTGTTCAGGAACAAAATCATGAAAATGTACTAATGCTGAATGTGAATACAGGTGCAACTCATAGCAATGATGTATGGTATGTTGATAGTGGATGTAGTAATCATATGAGTAATAATGGTGATTGGTTTGCTAATTTACATGCACCTTTGTTTGATGGTAAAGTTGAAATAGGTGACAGTTCAATGCATCATATAGCACAAGGTGGAGATGTGTGCTTTGAAGATCGAAAAGGCAATAAAATCTTAAAAGATGTTCTTCATGTACCGTCAATAAGTAAAAATCTTATTTCAGTTGGTCAGATGGTGGAGCGTGGCTATCAAGTACGGTTCAACAAATCTGGGTGTTTTGTTGAAAATCCGAAGCAGAATTATAAAGTCTTAGCAAAAGGTCAACGCCGAGGAAGACTTTTTACATTGGATGCAGCTCCTAATTTTGTTTCTTATTATTCAATTGGTAATAATAAGATTTCTCAGATTGAATTATGGCATAAGTGAATAGGACATGTAAATGTACATAAGTTAAAAGACATGGCTAAAAGAAAGATTGTTGTTGGTTTACCTGATATCTCAAAACAAAATATAATACATTTGTTGGCCCATTGCTACTATCTTGGTGGCAGAGATGGAAAGTAGGATTCGATGGTAAGAATTAGTCTGCAGATTTCTCGCTTTTGGCATCAGACCTTACCATTGCTTGGATGCAATATGATAGATCAAGAGGAATACAAAACCCGGACAGTCACTACATGGACTTGCATTTGAGTAATGAGGATTTCAAGAACATCTTTCATCTCGAGATAAACAAAGTTCTCAATTTAATCAAGGAGCAGATATGCAATGTCAGAATTGTAATGGTTGTCAGTGGATTCGCAGGGTCTCTATACCTAAGAGAAAAGATCTTTAGGACTTTCGATAGGGATGTAGACCAGATCATAATTCCTGATGAACCAGGAAAAGCTATCTGCCATGGAGCCGTATTGATACATCTGAAAAAACTCCGAATTTCATCGAGAATTTCCAGAAGGAGCTACAGAATATGTACTATACGGAACGCGGAAGAAGAGGACTCCGTTGATCTGACCATTAACGGTGAGGATGGCAAAAGCAAATGCACAATGGTGTTTTCTGTGTTTGTCAGGGCTGGCGAGGAGGTGCTGACTGGCAGCACTATAAAACAGATTTTTAATCCGGCATTTTGCAAGCAGCAATCAATCAGAATTGATTTGTACAGCTCCACGAAGCTGTACCCAAAATACACCAATGAGGCGGATGCACAGCTGGAAGGAAGCTTCATGATCGACATATCCAAGGGTATGATAGCAGGAGGGAGGCAGGAAATTGAGGTGACCATGACCTTTGGTTACTCTCTCATCAGTGTTAGCACAAGAGGTAAGTCGGGCACCTTAATTGTTAGGAAGATATTGTATATGCTTAGCAAACAGCTCCCTACTTTCCCAGTTGATCTTCATCCAACTTTTTAAAATGTCCTGAGCAGGTCTAGGACCATGGCATAGGCCAATAGCAACTTTCTCAGTGAAATGGTTATTCCAGTTTTCTAAGGACGTACTTTCAATAATCAGAGTGGATTCCTCTCTGTCTTCCTCTTCACGATCCAGATTGAGGACATGTTCAGGACATCCTCCAGGGTTAGAACCCTCCCCCCATTTTCCATTTCCAATTTCTTCTTACCTTTATAGTCTCGGCCAACCGTGGGAGAAGGGGACATACCTGAAAAACCTTGCATGTTGAAAATGGAGAAAGGACCTTGATGCTGAGCTTGTAGAGCGCTGGCATACGACTTCACACTTGCATTTTGCAAGATATTAATAGGGTTGGAAGATACCTGATAATTATCATGCACTCGGGGGCCCAAGTTAGTCCCCATTTCACGAGTAAAGGCTCCACTGTTGTCGTAAACAGGGTTAACCACTGTATGGATACCATTCAACCCCTCAGCCAAAATCGACGGCCTCGCCATCCCATCTCTGAGTGCATCATGCAGCGACATAACACCTAGCAAATACAGAATTCTGTAGACAATCCCCCCCCCCCCCCAGGGAGGCGCGAGAGAAGCAGAGAAGAGCTCAACGACTTAGGGTTTGCGAATGCCCTCTCACGGAACTCTTCCTCCCTTGAATCTATATTGCGTATGTGAAGTGGATATTTCTAGGAATGTTAGTAGAAGTGGATATTTCCAGGAATATTAAAACGATGCTTGTGCTTAAAAATTCTGAAGGATTTAAGCTGCATGAACAAAGAGTGGTTTACAAGAATTTGCCTAATGCTTGTTTCCATTGCTATAAATAGGGGCACCTGATTAAAGACTGCCCCATTCTTTTGAATTCTCAAGGTAAGGATCACAGAGGTGAGAGATCAGAGAAACAGGTACCTGATATTAAGAAAGAAGAGACTTCCAAGGAAGACCAGGGGTTCAAAAAACATTCAGGTAAAACTAGGAGAAGGCCTTTCCAGGTTGTTCTGAAACCTAAAACTCTTGAGAAGGTTATAAGTAACCCTTTTCAGGTTCTTGAAGAGTCTATTTCTATTGAGCCTGAGAACTCAGAGTATACAGGTGAACAAACGGTGAATAAAGATACTCTTACAGATCTATCGGGTAGTAGTATTGAAGATAGTGGGGAAGGATGGACTACTGTTGCTAAGAAAAATAGTGCTAAGTTTCATTCCCCAAAAATAAATCCCTCCTCTGATCCGATCATGTCAGAACTTGATAATGCAAATGATCTCCAAAGGACTAATGATATTTTACTTGAACAATTAAACAAAAGTGATGAGGAAGGTATGCTTCAGGCAGGTTTCTTGGATGGTAATGATGATAATATGGCTATTGATAGGGCGGCTAGCCCTCTAGTTAAAGACAAAGCTAAAACCAAAAGAAAGGATGTGATAAGATCATCCATTTCAGCTATTAAACCGATTAAGAATCGTAAAAAGTAAAGTGTTTGGTCTTTTTCTGGTTTGATTGTTTTTTTTTATGGATTTCCTCAACATTATTTCTCTTAATACCAAAGGCCTCTCTAATCCTGTTAGAGGCAAGATTATTTGTGACTGGTTAAAAGATGCTTCTTTGGTTCCTGATTTCATGTGCCTGCAGGAGCTTAAACTTGGTGATGATCAACTTTTGACCAACTTGAAGATTATTTCCAGTAGCTCCACTTGGTTTCACACCAATCACAATGGCAAAGGTGGTGCTGCTATTGGTATAAAGGCTAGTCTCAATCAGTTTGTTGAAAAGGCCTTGACTAGTGATTCCAATCAGTGGATAGGCCTCAAGTGTAAAGATCCCTTTAATTTCACTATTGTTTATGTGTATGCTACTAATAATTCTTTAGACAGGTCTAAGTGCTGGGAGGAGATTGGTAATCTTGATGGTGACTTAATTCTAACTGGTGAAATTAATATGGTCACTAACTCAGCTGACAGGATAGGCAATGGTAATAATATGATTGCTGGCACTGAAAAAAATCAATGGTTTAGACTGGTTAATTTGCATAATCTTTCTGATATTTCTACTAATACTGGGCATACCTGGAATAACAGGAGTGTTAATAATAGGTTATCTGCCAGGTTAGATAGGTTCTACATGAATTCCTCCAGATTTCAGGATTTGTGGAATAGCATTTGTGTTATTGACTCCTCCCTTCAGCTTTCGGATCATGTCCCTCTCATTGTCAAGTTGTCTAGTAATAACCCTGCCTATAGAGCTGGTTGGCCCCATGTAGACATATCCTTGTTTAAGGTGACTGTGGTTAAAAAGGAAGTCAACATTATTTTTGAAAAGCATTTTGTCCGGGGTTGTTCACCTCTTAAGGCTTGGGAGGCTGCTATTAAAGAAGTTCAGCACACTCTTGCCTTCTTTAAGAAAAAAGCTAGGGAGGCTAGGTACAACAGAAGAATGATGCATCTTAAAGAGATAGACAGAATTGAGTGCTCTAATTTAAGTAACAATGTTAAGAGACAGAAGATCCTGGAGCTTCAGGAAAAAGTGAGGTATGAAGACTACCTTCTGGCTTGTGGTGCCCTTGTCACGTCCAGAGAGTTTTGGGCTAGGAAAGTTGATAAACCTAATAAGCACATGTATGAGATAATGAGAAAAAAAAAAGCTAAAGATTTCATTCCCTTGTTAAAAAAAAGTAATGGTGAGGTTGCCTCTTGTATCAAGGAGAACTTGCAGGAGGCTATGTCCTTCTTTACCAATGTTTTCTCTATGCCTCCCAAGAGAGGGGACCACATCTGGAGTGCAAGAGCTACCATTGCCCTTAAAAGGAAGAAAATGATTCCTCAAGGCTTGGTCTCCCTCCTCGATCTCCCCCTCTCTGCTCGTGAGGTTAGAGAAACCATTAGTAAATTCAAGCCCTGTAAGTCCCCTGGACATGATGGTATTCCTAATGAGTTTTTTCAGGAGTTTAAAGAAGTCTTGGTGCCCATTATTCTCTGGATCTGGCAAGAAGCCATAAGTAGAGGGTCTCTTTCTACTTTCATTAATAGTGGAGTTATTAAATTGATTCACAAAAGAGGATCTAAGGATGATCTTAACAATTATCTCTTGTCTGACTTCTCTGTACAAAATTTATGCCTCCTCTCTTGCTAGAAGGTTGAGTCTGCTGATGGATACCATTATTCTTCCTGAGCAGAAAGGCTTTATTAGAGGTAGATTTATTCTTGATGCTATTATCTCTATTTGGGAAGGGATGGACTTTGCTAAGGATAATAATATTGATACTTTCTTCTTCAAAATTGATTTTGATAAGGCCTATGATAGAATTGAGTGGGATTTTATTCTCCAATCCCTTCATGATATTGGTGCTGGGAAAAACTTTATTAAATTCACTAGTACCCTGTTTGGCAATGCCCACTCCAAAGTTGCTATGAATGGACATCTGTCCTCCCCTTTTAAGCTTTGTAGATCCATAAGACAAGGTTGTCCCTTAGCCCCCCTGCTTTTTGCCATCACTAGTGATGCCCTTGGCTGCCTTGTTAAGGATTGTATCAATCAAGGATTTATAAAAGGTATTGAAACTCCTCAAGCTCATGATAAACTTTTTCTGCAGATGTTTGCTGATGATACTAACCTTGTGATGAGAGCTGATTCTTTGTCTGCTAGTACTTTCTTAAATTGTCTTAATATCTTTTGCACACTTGGCATCCCTATGGGCTTTGACATTACCAATCAGCAGAGATGGGACTGGGTCCTGGATAAATTTAGAATGAAGATTTTTAAATGGATGGATATGCAGCCTAACATCTCTCAAAGAGCTTTTGTGTTGAATCATTATATTCTCCCTAGTCTGACATATTTCCTTGGTTGTTGGTAGCCTACCAAGAAGCAGCTGGCCCAAGTTATAGCTCTGTCCAGGAGATTCTTATGGGGGAACTCTAAAATTCCAAAAGTGGCCTGGAAGATTTGCTGTATGAAGAAGTTTGAGGGTGGTCTTGGCCTTATTTGCCCCACAAGGATGGCTATTCAAATGGCTGCAAAATGGATTCTAAGGGTTGTCTCTTCAACTGACTTTTGGGCCTGCCTTATTAAAAGAAATACTAACAACTTTTGTTTGAGTAACAATAAGAGTTGGTCTGATTTTTCTCTTTGGGATGTTGTGTCTTCCCCTGCCATTTTTATCCCCAAAGGGAGTCAATTGGTTTGTAATTTCTGGAAAGCTTGGATGTCTATCAAGGAAGGGTACAAGCTGCCCATCTGGTTTGCCAAGAATTATTCCTTTTTACTGCACGATTCTTTATGGGTTGGGTGGTTTACTAATTTTAGGAATGCTTCCCTGCCTATAAGGTGGCATAAATGTAAAAAATATGGTTTTATTAAATGGGAGGATCTTTTGAGAAATGGTCAAGTGATTGAGGATTTGCATATTTTGAATTCTAACAATTTGTCTTTGGCCTGCAAACAGATAGTCAAAGAGAAGAAACTACGGCTGCTGAGACTGAGAGCAGAAAATCTTTGGGACAAACCTATTGACATTTCTGAGGTGGCTCAGGACATGTACTCTTGCTTCAAAAATTCTCACATCAACATCAAAAGCATCTGTGGGAGGTTGAATAATAAGTGGGGCCTGGCCTGGACCCATCAGCAATGGAGGTACAGGTTTCAAAGCATCTGGGCTTATCCTATGTCTAACAAGCAATCCTGCCTTTTATGGCTGATCCTCCACAAAGGTGTCTGGACTGGAAGTAGAGCTAGGAAGTATAATATTGATGCAGGTCTTTGTAAAGCTTGTGGCAAGGTTGAAGATCTGGAGCATTTGTTCTATAAATGTAAAGCTAGTATGGCATACTAGAAAATCATCCTTTTCTACTGCCAGACTGCTGGAATCAAATCCCTTGGAGTCAGGGAGCTGCTTATTGGAGAAACCAACAAGATGGACATTGCCTTGTGGCAGATTTTAAGGGCTCACATTCTTTGGTATGTTTGGAAAAGTAGAAATAGAAATCTCTTTGACAGAATTGAGAAAAATTTCCTCTTCTCCTGCTTAGTTGGGATCAGGAGGGTGCTTCACTTGTGCAGCAATATACCCCTCAATGGGAAATTGCTAGATAAGAAACCCTTGTATATTTTCAAGAAGTACCCTTATAGTTCTTGGAAAAACAAATTACTTCAGATTCATTCTAGTGACAGAGACAATATGATCAGTTTCTTCAACTGGTACATTAATGACTGTTTGATGTAACCTGTTTCTAGTTTAGGGACCTTTTGGTCCTATGCAGTGGTTCCTTCCAGGCTTTTCTCTCCCTGTTTTTATTTGGGAGTGATATGTTGTAATCTCTTTTTCTTGCATCAATATTATAATTTCTGTTTGTGATAAAAAAAAAAGAGGTAAGTCCGCCTAGAAAACTGCGCAGAACGCTCTTATTGTCAGATTTGACTATAACTAATGCGAACCTAATATTTGCCTGTAGAAATATCCGTGCATAATATCATAGGAATTAGTTGTACAAGAAATCAATTTTTTTTCTTGGAGGTTTGATCTTACTATCTATTCTTCGAATCAATTATGCTTTAAAATTGTTGAAAGCACAAGAGATCCACTCTTGAGACTTTCTCTTTTTCCTAACTATTGACGGGGCAAAGACGAGACTTTTAGCGGTTCAAATATGGTAACTGCTAAGCCATGCCCTTATAAATTTGATTAAATCATTGTACTCTACTAAGTTAATATCATAAAATACATGTTGTGAATCTTTAACAATCTCCTACAATACTTACGTTGCACTTCATTTTTAATCTTAATCTCTTTCTACAAATTCTCCTTCCCATTCATTACATGAGTATTTATTGTCATCAAAATAAAAAGAATGCGTCCAAGCCCATGTAGCATAGTGGTTTGATGCCTTGAGTATCTGGGAGGAAATCCAGAGTTTAAGTCTTGACTCTAGATATCTATGAGTTCCTCAAAGATGGGTGCCCCTACCTTACGAGCTCGGGTGTGTGAGTGTGTGGACAATTCATTGTACTCTTCAAGGAAAAAAAGAATGCAAAATGTAAGGGATTCTCCAAACAAATTGAAAAATTATCCACATGTTACGGTTAGTGTCTACAAGAAAGGCTAAATGGCCTCTAACACTCCTGTATATGTATGTATATACATTTAGAGATTGAACAGAAAAAAATATGCATAAAAATGGTAGAGCATGCTCAAGCTATGCTAGAGGCCAATCAATTGTTCAATCAGACAAATTCTATCAAACTGGGTTTGCATTTACAGGGCTTACTACAAAGATTAAGGCAGTTGGTAAACAAGCCGCAAGTTTCTTTACCTCCACAGGCTCAACCATTTGTTGAAAGAGAAAGTTCCCTACCAACGAAAGTTTATGTCCCTAATTGGATGGATGATGGAACACCTCTTTCAATTCAACAGTACTCTCAAGAGTTCTTGTGGGAAATAGGAGAAGAGAGATGGGACAAGGAGAAGGGTAATCCCCCTCCTATCCCTGAGATTGATGACCTTCATGATTAGTTTCCCCTAAGACATTCCATCTATTTACGGAGACCAAGTAGAGCAACAAGAAGACGAAAGGTTAGATTTTGAATGTAATTCTTTACAAGAGTTTCCACAATCCACAGGCCCAGACGAGTCTAAATCTCTTCATATCAGAGCTCCCACAATATTGATAAGAAATGAAGGCTCAGGGGTTCCAAGAAACACTAAAGTCATGAAGAACACTAAGTTTCAGTGTCATCTCACTTTAGAGGGATGCTCAAAGTAAAACCAAAGTGATGGAGACATGTGGAAAATCAGGTTCCAGAACTTGGTTTGAATGCGTCAAAAGCAGGCTCTAACCAGAACGTACGAGAGATATCTCTAGACAAAATAGGGGATATGAGTGAAGGTGAAGAAGGTAATGCTTATCTTCTAATCACCTACCAAGGTTACACAACCAAAGCTATGTTAGATTCAGGTGCTGGTGTTGCAATCGTAACCACCTCCTTGTGGAAGCAATGGGTCAATCCCACATTAAGACCAACCAGAATGAAGCTTCAAATGGTTGATGGACATGTTGAAAGACCTCTTGGATTGCTAGAAGGGATAAATCTAACTACTTGTGGTGTAGAGTTTGAACACACCTTTTATATATGTGACTTTGGAAAAAATAACATCTATGCAATGATCCTAGGAAGACCCTTCCTACAGCAGTTGAAAATTGTACAAGATTGGGGAACCAATTCTTTGTACTTGTAGCACTTAGGGGTCACAAACAAGGTCAATATGAAGGATTATACATTTAGAGATGTACCATCCCTACAGTGGAACCCTATCCACAAGGCACTAGAAGATTCAATCTCTGTGCATTCTGAAAGTTCTTTTGATCCATCCTCGATGCATGAAGATACTCATTTGTGGATGTGCAAGGTCGCAGAGGAAGAGGAAAGACACCAAAAACAAGAGAAGAAGGAGCGTCTCAAGGAGACAGACCAGCTAGAGACATAGCCTACACACCAATGATCTTTATAATAGGAATTTGAGCCTCATGGTTGGGCAAAAATCTTAGCCACCATGGACATTGCTACCAATGAAGAATAATGGATGCCTCATTGTGATGAGGAGGGTTATGATATCTCACTGTTCATGTGTGAGTCCTTGCTAGAAGAATGTGGCCCTAGTGATTTCATAGAAGAAGAGGAGGATGAGGATGATCTAGAGTCCATTGTGATGGATAGTTGCTTTAACGCAAAGGAGCACTATCTAGAAGATATAGGAGTATTTACCCAAAAAGAAGAAGAACCCCTCACAAGCATTAAAACTATAAATTCAAGGGACGAAGGTGAAGGTAGTCAAAAGAAAAATAAAGGAAAGTAATGAAACAAGAAGAGGAGTAATCATTGTTGGAAGTACCAAAAAACTTCAAGAAATATGAAGGAGAAGCATATGATAATAAAGAAAAGACCAAAAAGATTGTTGTAACCATTGAAGGGAACGAAGAGCGATGTACATACATAGGAGAAGACCTAAGTGCAAAAGAAGAAATAGGGCTTGTAGCTCTATTAAGGGAATATAGGGATGTTTTTGCATGGACATATAGAGACCTAAAGGGGGTAGATCAAGAAATATGTTCTCATATGATCCCCATGATTGCTGACACCAAGCCCACCAAATAGAAGCCCTACACATATAATGACACTTATGCAACAAAAATAAAAGAAGAAATTGATAGATTGATTTAAGCTAGATTTATCTATCAGACTGAGCATACTAAATGGGTGTCCCCCATTGTAGTAGTGCCCAAGAAGAATGGAAAGTTATGAGTGTGTATTAACCTTAAAAATGTTAATGCCACTACAATTAGAGAAAGCTATCCACTTCTAATCACTAAACATTTGTTGAACGGTGTTGCAAGCAAGGATGTTTGTAGCTTTCTTGATGGATTTTCAGGTTACAAACAAGTAGCCATTGCCACATAAGATCAACACAAAACTTCCTTCACCACAGAGTGGGGAATCTTTGCATTTCATGTGATGCCACTTGGGATCAACAATGCACCTACAACATTCCAAAGGCTCATGTGTCATGTCTTCAAAGAGTTCTTGAAAAAGAGCTTAGAAGTATATGTGGACGATTTATGTGGCCATTCCCAAGAAAGGAGACTCCACATCCCTAAGCTCTGACAAATCTTCAACAAGTGTAGAGAATATCGAGTTTGTCTGAACCCATAAAAGTGTGTGTTCATGGTATGACAAGGTAAGATCTTAGGTCATATTGTTTCTAAGAACGGAATATTAATAGATGAGGACAAAGTTAGAGCCATGGATGAGTTGCCAAGGCTAAGGAATGTTAAAGAGGTATAAGGCTTTATGGGCCATTGTGGATATTACTAGAGGTTTATCCACATGTATGTGATCATTTTGAGTGGAATGATGAATGTGGAAATTCCTTCAATGAATTGAAGAGATGTTTGTGGACAACACCAATATTGACCACTCTTGATTGGAATAAACCATTCCATGTACATGTAGATGCATCAAATTATACAATAGGATATGTAACTAGCACAACCCATAAGTGAAGGAAATCTAGATTTTCCTATAGCATATGCCAGTAGACAATTAAATGCAATTGAATGAAACTATAGAACAACTAAAAGAGACGGCTTAGGCATGCTATATGCCATAAAGAAGTTTAGACACTATCTATTGGCCAACAAGTTCAAGTTTTTCACTAATCATCAAGCTTTATTATATTTGGTCAAAAAACCTTCCAATATAGGATACTTAGTAAGATGGTTTCTCTTACTAATGGAATACAACTTTGAAGTTGTTGTTAGGAAAGGTAGGACCCACCTTAGGGCAGAGCACCTTTCTCACATCACTTCACAAGAGTCACCACAAGGAGTGTCTGATGAATTGCATGATGCTTATCTGTTCAATTTAGAAGTAGTTCCTAAATGGGCAAATACGTTGGTACCAAACCTAACCTCTCGACCCACAAAAAAAAAATGTGAAAACAAACAAAGAAGAAATTGTCAAATCGCAAAACTATCAAATATTAGTAGGAATTATGTACAAACAAGATATAAAGGGTGTATTAGCTTGTTGTGTCACAAACAAAATGAATGCATTAATGATTGAAAATGCTACATGGAAATCCAAGGTCAAAGAGATTATTCAAGAATCCGTAAAAGCAAAGAAAGAAAATACGAAACTACAAAGGACATATTCATAGAGGGAAGTTGAAAAGCCATGCACAGCTAACATAGCCAAACTCATTGAATCACAAATTAAGGTTTATATGGAAGAAGTAGATTATCTAAGGATCTGAAATAAATACTTAATGACCTCTCTAGTCTTAAATCAACCAATCGAAACACAATCAAGAGATTCAAAGTCTACAGAAATAATTAGTAGATTATGCCACTCACTTGGAAGCAAAAAGAACTATGTTAAGAAATCTATGAGTAAAAGTAAGGTAGAAGCAAAATTAACGTAAGTAAAAAGTCAACTCAGAGACAGAGATAAGCTCATAAAGCAACTCGAGGGACAAGTAATGATGTTACAAAATAAGAAAAGCACTCAAACCACAAACATGCGGATAAAAGTATTCCCTAATCCTTGTATATCTGCTATCAAGACAGAGGTATGTCCTCCTTCACCCCCATTGTTCATTCTCCTATTCAAGAGCAACACGAAGTAGCTCTTGATGAAGTCCTACTATCATACACTGTGGGACTAGATAGAAAAGAACAAGCACTACTGATGTCTCGATTGACAGATGAATTTGAAAAAGCAATTGTGTGTATCATGAAAGAAGCAAAGATCCGAAGCAAATTTTGAAGTGGACTCAAAGATCTTTTTGAAGATGTAAGCCAACCTAAAGGCTAGACTAGTAATCTATGAGCTAAACTATTTTGTTGATAATCGACAAACACCACATGATGGCATGAAATCAGAACAATGGAAGCAATCATGATCCGTGAGGCTAATCTGATCAGTGCCACTAAACAAAAAGTCCATTAGACTTACATGCATGACCATCAAAAGTTTGTCTGGACAGTAGAGTTCAGGAGGAGGGACATGTGGAAGGAGAATCAAACAAAAGATGAAGATGAAGAAAATCAAAGAACAAGGTGATATATAAATTATTTTACACCTTTCCCAAAGCCCCACAAGGACACACATCAGGCTAAAGGATCTAAAGCAAGAAAAATACGAGCTGAATAAATGAAGCAAACCCTTGTGAATGTAAGTAAAGAATTATAAACAAGGGAAATCGAAGCACCAACTGCAAAGGAATAAATTGGCGATAGGGGAAATACAAGAAAACCTCATCCAACTGTCATGGATGAAATGTCATCCATTGGTTGCATGTAGGTCCAATAACAATGAATGCTTCCTTAGCTATTAGTTGTGTGTAGGGCTTACAAAGCATAACAAGGGTGCATCAGAGATCTGATATATCCTAGGTTGAACCAATTGTACAACAATAGATAAGCACAATAAAAAGCCTATCAAGGGATGATAGAGACTAAAAGGGGGAGAGTGTCGCAAAGGATGGAAGAGAAGGGAACAAAAGAGAAGAAGAGCACGCCCACAGCTTTTTTTTTTGAGAAATAGCCATTTTTCTTTTTATAATTTCAAGCATGAAGCATTGAAAAGCCTTGTAAATGCACTAGGGTCCTCTAGATGCATATTTATTGAAGATTTTAATAGAATCCTTGTACAATAATAGGAGCTTAGATATTCCTAGAGGAAGTGTCAGTCTCATATGTGAAAGGATCAAACTTAGGGTGCATGTATATAAGTCACTTTGTGAGTCATTTGTAAAGCATTTTCACCATAATTGAGTAAAGACTACGAAAATTCAAATTTGCATCTTCATGTCTGTGTATCTTCATCTTTGTGAGCTTCTATGTGTGCTTGAGGCATGGAATGTGTGTCTAGACGTGTTGCTACTCCTCCCCATCTCATTTCACTAATATTGTGTGTGTATGAAGTGTAGGGAGTATTTAGGTGCAAGTAGGTGATTCCTGCCACTCAATTTTTTGGGCATAACTTAGAGCAAATTATTGGGATCAACTTGAGAATATGATCCCTGGATGCATCTCATCAAGAGCCTCAAAAATAATCCACCATTCACTATAAATTGATATCAAAGCTAGGAGATATCTCTTATTTTCTGTATACTACCACACCAAGTATCATGATACACATTTGCATGTAGGAAGTGTTGTTTAAGGTGGATACTCACTTGAGTAGGCATAACTTGAACCTTTCCCACATCAATCATCACTAAAGCACATGTTTCCATGCACTTGACCAAGTTGTTCACACACTCAATTCGATAATTTAATGTGTGCATCAAACCTCTAGTATGTGCACTTGTTGGATGTGTGAAGACTTTTTAGTCTTTCTTATGATGAGAATAGGACATTATGATTGACCTATAGCTTGTAAAAGAGATATTTTTATTGCATGCAATTCCTAAGAACATAAATTTTTATAGAGATTCTAGGTGTAAATTGAACTTCTAGAAAACAACATATGAATCAATTGGTACTCAACTTCATATGAGTTCAACTTCCCATCAACGAATTGATGGGAAAAATGAGATACTCGTGTACTTGAATATATGTTCTATATTTACATGATTGAAAAGCAAGATAGTTGGAGTGAATATTTCCTTTTATTTGAGTTTGCATACAATATGTGCATGGCATGCATCTATAGAAATGATTGTGTTTGAGGCTAGGTATGGTTATATTTGTTTGATTCAACCTTATTTTTCTAATTTTTAAAATAAAGTAGAAGTATCTAAAGAAATGTTTAAGAATATGGATGAAGAACCTGAAAAAAATTAAGTAGATAAAAGAAACTCGAAGTTCTCTAATTTGAGAAGAAGAAAGGTTGAATTTCAAATTGATTGTATGGTATTTCTTAAAGTCAATCATCACCAATTTGACTTGTTGTTAGGAAAGGATCACAGATTTCGTCCATGATACGTGGGTCTCTTTAAAGTTTTGAAAAGGATTGAATATCGTGCTTATTTGTTAAAGTTTCCCAAACATTCAAATGTGCATTGAGTATTGCAGGTTCGCTTACTTACAAGATATGTATGTAATGCTGCTCATTTTTTGTAAGACAACTATAAGCTAAAAGATGATGGTTCTTTTGAGCTTTGACCTAAAATAATATTAGATGGGAGAGAAATATTACTTAGAAGTGTATGTATATTAGAGATTTTGGTAAAATGGCACACATACCCAATTGAAGATTCAACATGGGTGAAGTTAGATGATTGTTTGGCACATTATCCTTCTTTCAAACTCTTGGTACAAAGTTCTTCAAAGGGGAAATGTTTTGTAATAAGGATTTTGACAGTGAAATATTCATTTTAACCTTTGTGTTATACACTATGTGGATAACATTAGACTGATAGCTTAGGGATGAAAAAAATTTAGGGATGAAAAAATTTATGTTCTCTCTCTCAACCTTATCTACATCATGTTTTCTAGATGAAAATTGAATATGAAGATGAGAAATTCAATAACAATGATGTATAAAAGAAAAATAGAGTATATGTAGTAGAATAAAAGTGTGTCTTTGAAAGTTTTGTGAATTAGGCCTTAGGTATCTCATTTGAATTTCTAAGCTTGCAAGCTTGAATACTGACATTTAGAGGCCGATTTGGGCCTAGGTTATCTCTATCATAATTGTTTAGATTGAGGATCTGAACACTTTTTCCTCTCAATGGCATTTTTGAATTTCACACCATTTTTGAGTTACATGTCCAAGAAAAGTGTTGATTTTTCCAACATAAAAAAAGTGGGCTTTTCTATTATTATTTGAATGCTTAATTCTGATGCATACATGTTCTCATGCATGTTTTATTTGTTGAGGCATGTCTTTTTTGTTTGTTTTCTTCTACTTTTGGTAAGTGCCACTAAAAAAGGCAACTACCACTCAAATGCATGCTTTTTACAAAAGTTCTTCATGCAACACTAGCATACATAACTTTTTCTGAATTTGGTGGATCATGCACTTCCTTCCTTCATTGAGGATGATCAACTCTATTATTCGAGAGATCATTGTGCCCTATAAGAGGAGGCGGCAAATCAAAGATTTTCCTTGTGATTTTGATTGAGGGTGAGATTGCGAGTGAGAGTGTGATTGAAAGTGCAAATGTGAATGCGATTGAGATAGCTCCGGGGGGATCCAAAGATTGAGGCTTTGTCAAAAATCTATTTTGCATAAGCTAGTGTTTTGGATTCAAATCTCTAATGCAAGATTCTCTTTATTTCTATGTCATAAATTGTGAGCTCTATGACATCAGTTTTTCTCTTATATTGTGCAAGATTTTTCTCCTTCTATTGTTCTTGAGTGATAGGGAGCTTGTGATTATGGAAACATTACAAGTGGTATTAGAGCATAATTGATTCTCGAAAACAATGGAAGGTTTGATAGAAAAGATTCATATGCAAGAGGACCTTATTTAGAAGTTTCTTGGAAAATTACATAGAGAACAACAAAGAAAGAAACCAGAACGCACCATAAATTTGTTTGTGGAGAGCAAGGATGAAGTTAATCAACATGCCACAACATCTAGCTTGTCTAGAGCAACAAACAAATGCAATCATTATGTGAGATTAAGTATTTTATTGGTCAGAAAACTAAGATCCCTGATGCATTGAGTCAAAAACCTTCATGTAATCTCATCTTTGTAATCGATTCAAATTTTCGTAATCAAGCTCAAGAAGATTTAATACGTGATTATTTTATACACCTATTTTGAATATTTTACATGCGAATAGGGAAATGATGTATCAAGAAAAACTTCATTCGCATAATGGATATTTTTATTAGAATTATCTATTATGCATATCTTGTGAATCTCATTTGATTTTCAACTATTACATGATTTTCATGATGCCTTTTTTGCACATCCAAGTTATTCCACGACCTATGTTAAGAAAAAATATTCTTATTTTAGGCCATGTATGAAGTGGGATATTATAGAATATGTTAATGAAGGTTTAAAGTGCAAATAGATGAAATGTGAGTTTAAAAGAACGCCTAGAACTCTGCAAACTATGTACGTTCCAAACCACAAGTGGGAGTATATCTCTATGGAATTCATCACTAAATTATCCATGATTAGAAGTAATCATCATACTATATTTGTTAACGTTTATCGACTTACTAAGATGCCACAAGTTTTTTGTATGAAAAAGATTGATACTACCATGAATATTAGAAAACTCTTTGTAAAAGAAATTTTTTGACTGCATGGGATGCTTGAATGCATAATTTTTTATACAAACTCTAGCTTCAAATCAAACTTTTGGAAACAAAAAATTTTAATGAATTGGTAATCAAGTTTGTATGATTACAACTTTCCACCCATACATTGATGGGGAAATCAAGAGGGCTAATCAGGGACATGAAGATATTTGTTGCATATGTATGTGAATGAAAAGCAAGATTATTGGAGTGAATAATTTTGCTTTCTTGATTTTTCATAAAATAGTGCATGGCTTGCATATATAAAAATGAATATGTTTGAGGCTATGTATGGTTATAATTGTTTGACTACACCTTGCTTTCCAAATTTTCATACAAAGTAGAACTATCTTAAGAAATGCTTGAGAACATGGATGAGGAACTTGGAAAAATTAAGTATCACATAAAAGAAGCTTACAAAATTCTATGATTTGAAGAGAAGGCCACTTGGATTTAAAACAGATGATATGGTATTTCTTAAAGTCAATCCTCACCAATCTAACTTGTTGTTAGGGAAGGACCATAGAATTTCTAAAAGGATTGGATTTCTTTCGTATTTGCTAGAATGGCTTGAACATTTAAGTGTGCTTTTTGTATTTCATGTTAGCTTACCATAAAGGTATGTACCTAATGCTGCTTATGTTTTGCAAGACAACTATAAGCTGAAAAGTGATGGTTGTTTTGAGCTTTAGCCTAAAATAATATTAGATAGGAGTGAAAGATTACTTCAAAATTAGTCTGTAATAGAGTTTTTGGTAAAATAGCACACATACAGAGTTGAAAATTCAATGTGAGTGAATTTAGATAACTTTTTGGCATATTACCCTTCTTTCCAACTTTGAGGACAAAGTTCTTCAAAGGATGGAAGAACTATAATAAGCCTTTTGATAGTGAAAGAACTCATTTTGAACTTTTTCTTATGAATTGTGTAAATACTATTTAGAATTAGTGCTTAGTTCATTTTATGCATAAAGACAAAGTTTAGGGATGCGAATTTCTACAATCTCTATCTAAATTTTGTTTGTATTACGTTTTCTGGTTGACAAGATGAAAGAGTCACAAATAGTCTTGTATGTGAGAAAGCTAGAGTATGCATAGTAGAATTAAAGTGTCTTTTTGAAATGTTTGTGAATCATGCATTAGTTATCTTGTTTGAGGCTTTGAAATTAGTTCAGTGTAAAAAAGAATGGCTTGAGATTATTATCTCTCCACAAAGTTTTGACTTGTAGGGCTTAAAATTGATACTTGGTGGCCAATTTGGATCTAGGATATCTCTAATATTATTGAGCATATTGAAAAGTTGAATACTTTTTCCATTCACAATCATTTTGGAATCCCATACCATTTTTCATTTACAAGGTTCTTGTGCATGCTCTACTTTTCATGCCACTAAAGAAAGCAACTGACCACTAAAATGTAGGCTTCTTATGAAAGTTTTGCATGCAAGACTAGGAAACACAACTTTTGCTAAATTTGGTGGATCACACACTTCCTTCCTTCATAAGAGACAAACAAATGTTTTTTTTGAGATCACAATGTTGTACAAGAGGAGGCGATAGACAAAGATTTTCCTTGTGATTGGGATTGAGATTG
This sequence comes from Ceratopteris richardii, assembly GCA_020310875.1. Classification (NCBI taxonomy): domain Eukaryota; kingdom Viridiplantae; phylum Streptophyta; class Polypodiopsida; order Polypodiales; family Pteridaceae; genus Ceratopteris; species Ceratopteris richardii. The sequence continues at coordinate 86,672,057 of CM035436.1, forward strand.
ATATTGAGATTGTGAGTGAGATTGTGATTGAGAGTTTGAATGTGAATGAGATTGAGATAGCTCAAGTGTAGTTAAGAGGAAGATTCATCACAAAGTGAATTGGCATAAGCTATTGTACCTAATACAAATCTATATTACAAGATCTTTCCTATTTTTGTGTTGCATATTGTCTAATATATTGCATTAGATTTTCTATTATCATGTGTAGGCTTCTTCTCTCTTTTATTGTTATTGGATGAATGGGAGTTGTGATTACGGAAGTATTACAAGTGGTATCAAAGCACAATCAATCCTTGGCAACTATGAAAGCTTTGATAGAAAATATGTGTGAGCAAGAGATTCTTATTTAAAAGCTTTTTGGAGAATTATGCAAATAACGAGGTAGAAAGCTAATAAAAGACACCATAATTTTTTCTTGTGGAGCTAAACGATGAAGCTGATGAAGGTGTACGAAAATCTAGTGTGCCTAGAGCATGTCAAAAATGCAATCATAAAATATGGAGGGTGGTGAGTTTTCTCTCAATCAAGTCTTCAAGAAGACAAAATTGAATGATTTTTATGGTAAGAGGAAGAGCGAGGAGGTTTTGTAAGTATGGATTGAGGATCTAGAGGATTTCTTTGATCTTCGATACTTCAGTGAGTAGTCTAGCACAAATGTTGGGATCCTACACCTTAGTGTTATTGAGAAAATATGTTGGAAGTTCTATATGCTAACTTGGATGCATCTTGGACCCGTTCTATGGAAAGAATTTCAGGAGCAAGTAGAAATCATTACTATTCTCCACACTACAATGTGCAGAAGAAGAGTGACTTCTACGATATTTGAAAACACGAGGGTGAAAAACATGGCTTGTGTGTGGATGAGTATAAAGAGAAGTTTCTTCATAGATATGCATTGGAGATTAGCACGGATGCTTCGAAGAGTAAGTTTATTGTAGGGCTTCATGATGAGCTTCCTTATCACATGAAGGGATTTGGATGTGTTGATTTTCTTGATGCTATTGTGATGGCCAAAAATTTTGAGAAGATGGAAAAGTTTAATATGGAGAAGGCAACTAGGCTAGATTTATCATGGCACGACATAAGCCACACATGCCTACCACAACAAACATGAAAAACTCAAAGAGGACTTCATCTTTTAGTAACCAAAGTAATAGATCTTTGGATAGGATAAAGGGGCTCAAACATGTTATACTTTGAACAAGGTACATTAACTTTTATTATAATCAAGTATGCATGCACTAATTCAAAGTAGCATTTGGAGCTAGAGTGATACATAAAAAATCTAGAACCGGTTCTTTGAATGATCAAAGGCTAGATATGACAATGTTCTTAGAAATTATATAATGATTCATAGGTCTTTCAAGACAAAGGTGAATCTTAAATATAAGAGCTTTCAAATTGTCAAGATATAAGTTATAGCTTGGTTGGCATAGCTACAAAAGATGACTGGACAAGATATTTTTAAAGCTTGATCATTAAGGTCTTCCAAGGTATTAGCAAGCCATCACTTCTAGTTAAGAATCTAGATGCTTCTTAAGTGCTGAAGAATACAATGTTGTGCTCATATTATAATTTTTATATGTTGGTTCGATTACCAAGAGAGGCATGTACTGAACTATGCACCCATAGTTATCAAAATATGTATAAGGAACACAAGAAACAAAGATATATTGATTAATGATAAAAAATTTTGTTTCAAACTCAAGAAAAGGAGTAAATAGTACATATAAATGAACCTTCAAGTCAAACTTTGATGATGGAATGGGAAACCATATCCTAAGGTGATTTTTATCTTTTAGTTTGACATGTAGGAAGTGAATAGAAGTCAAGCAATAAAGCTTCATCATATTGTCCAAAAGTCTAGAACTCCTTTCAAGGATCATCCAAGATGCACAAAAGATTCCCAGATGAACCCTTTGCTCATGTTTTTTATTCCTTTGGAGTAATCTTAACTACTTGAAAAAAAATTCTCCCTAGTCATGAGAACAAAATTCTTAAGCTAGTTAGATAGTAAGTATTTGTCAAGAAGTCTGATGCCATTGGCAATGGTACTTAAAGTCCAATAATTGATATAACCAA
>CM035436.1:86679138-86904138 GCA_020310875.1 Ceratopteris richardii
GACACATAGTCCCATTCTAGTGGCTATATTGTTATGGAACTATTTTCAGTTTCCATGGAAGGTAAATTCTTTTATGAAAGCTTACACTGATGTATTTGCATAGCATCACAAAGATTTGGAAGGGTGGCCACAATTTTTGGGGAACATAGAATTCATTAATAGAAGTAGCCAAACGAGTAAGGGGTAAAAACTACATGTTGAATCCAAAGTATGCTGAAGCTAGTAAGCAAGATATCCAAAAAATGGAGATGCCAAAATTATCATCCCAATCATGAACACTAAAAATGGCCTCCCCCATGGTGATTGCGCCCAAAAATAACACTAATAACGTCTAAATACAGGTGGATTTTAGCGTATTCAACAAGGTAAGAGTTCTTGATGGGTTCCCTATGCCATGTACAAAACATGCTATTGAAGAAGTGGTTGAGCATACATTGTACAACTTCATGATTAGTGGGTACAAGTAGATATCCATTCACATAAAGGATCGAGACAAGACGTCTTTCCTCACACCTTGGGGAACATATGTTTATGTAGAAACTGCATTTGGACTCAAAACTACTTCTATCCTAGTTTAAAAATACCTGGTATAAAAAAACAGTTTAGAGTAACTAAAAAATACCTATTTCTTGTGGAAGCACCTATTCTAGTTGCTTCCGAATGGTCTTAAGATTTTCATGTACATATGGATGCCACTACCTATGCAATGGGGGTAGTCCTCACATACATAGTGAAGAGTACAAATTAGATATACCCATCCAATATGCAAGTCGAATATTGACTATGGCTAAAATAGACTATGGTCCACTAAGAGAGAAGCTTGGAAATGGTATTTGTAGTGAAAACATTCCACCATTATCTGTTAGGGATAAAATTTGTGATTATTATGGATCATCAATTGTTAAAATATCTATTGAATAAGCCACAAGCATCAAATAGAGTCTTGAGATGGGTCCTATTATTCACTAAATTTGGTTTTTCATGTTGCATAGACAAAGTAAAGAAAGTTTCATGGTTGATCATTTGTAAAGAGTTATCCTAGAGAACCAAGACATTGTAGTGCATGATGAGTTTTTTTAATCTTGAGATATTCATAGTACATACTCACAAGTGGTATGAAGATATCGAGGAATTTCTTAAGACAAGGAAGTTTCCTAATAAAGCTAACCCTATGTAGAGAAATAGTTTCCTCATGAAAAGAAGGCCTTATACCATTATTGAGAGAAATTTGTATACATATGGAAAGGATAGTACACTTAGGAAGTGCATGGAAGAAGAAGAGACACAAGAAATTCTTCAGACTTCATATGCTTGACCATGTGGTGGGCACCTCCCTAGCCATATCATGAGTCAAAGAATCCTAGATGTTTGCTTATGGTGCCCAAACTTGTTCGAATATGTAGAGGAGAGGGCACAATCATGTTATGCATATCAAAGATGTGGACCCAACTCAGTAAATAGAGACAACATCCATTGGTTGTCTCAAATTCATGGAAATTCTTTGAGAAATGCGGTTTGGATTTTATAGGGCCGATTTATTTTGCATCTGATCCCAAAAAGGGAAGTACTTGTTGGTCTCAATAGACTATGTCACTAAATGGATTGAGGCTATTGCTTCCCTAGATTACACGACCCAAGAAATTTCTAATTTCTTGTATAGGAAATCTATTGCATATACAGTTGTCAATTAGAATTCTTTACTAATCAAGGGACGCATTTTCCCAACAAAGTATCATATGAAATTTTTAATAAGTATAGGATTATCCATTGCACTTCATGTTCTTACTATCTAAGGGAAAATGGGTAAGCGCAATTGAAAAATAAGGTATTGATAGCATTGCTTAGAAATGAATGTTGTCTAAGGCCTACTACCTGGGGTACTACATAATTAGTTACATTATGGTCCTATAGGTTGGCATGCAATGGGTCACTCCCCTTTTCAATTGGTGTATGGAGTAATTCCAATTGAGCCTTGTGAGTTTCTACATGCTTCTCCAAGGACACAATCTGTACAGGCAAAGAATAATCCATTGGTTTCTACCCTACCCTCATCACTCAACATGCTAGAAGAAGTTTGCATAGATGCAGAAACGCAAGTATTGGAAACATAAGAAAAGAGAATGGAATTTTAGGACATATATTTGTGGAAAGAAATACATGTTGGAAGGTTGGTTCTTCTACATAGAGCACAATTAGAGACACAACTTTGAGGCAAATGGCTTGCACATTGGGAAGGTCTATACAGAATCAAAGATACCCTCTAGTTGGGTGCACTACAATTGGAAACTCTATCTAAAAGAGGAATTATCACTCGTCAAAGTTTCAAGGCTCAAGATCCATCATCAACAATGCAACTAGAATTCCTTAATCCCCTAAACTGTTGCACATTTTGGTTAGGTTGGAGATGGCTCTCTTGTTTGTAAGTTCTTCACTTTGCTTGAGTGGGAAATGTCCCTTCGAGATCTATGATTTTTTTTGTTATTTTTAGCATTTTAATTTCACATATTTTCTTATATTTTACACTATATAATGAAGAAAAAAGAGGGACCCCATCGCGCTTAATTTTTCCCTAAAATTCAAATGCAAAAAATAGGACCCACCACCCTTTCTTGTTCTTAGAATCCCCATTCTCTCTCTCTCTCTCTGTCTCTCTCTATCATGCTCTCTCCCTGTAACCCACCCCCACAACCCCCCTCTTCCCCACATCCCCCTTCGTCTACCCCATTCCCCCCTTTGGTCCTTGATCGCCTCCGTCCCCCCTACCACCACCCCACTCCCTTTTACCGTTAGTGTCCATGTGAAAGGCAAAATGGTCACCAAACATACACATAGACACACACACACACATACACACAAATACACACACATATACACACATACACATAATGTTGCATACACACATGCACACATAATGCATACACATGCACACACATATACACATACATATACACACACATACACACATACACACACACACATACACACACACATACACACACACATACACACACACATACACACACACATACACACATACACACACATATATGCATACACACACATAGAGAGACATGCACACACATACACATACATGCATACATATGCATACATAATGCATATGCATATGCGTACATACATACATACATACATGCATACACACACATATGCATACATACTGCACATGCATACATACACATACATAATGCATATGCATACATAATGCAATGCATACATACACATACGTAATGCATACACACATACACATAGACACACACACATACACACAAATACACACACATATACACACATACACACATACACACATACACACATACACACATACACACATACACACATACACACATACACACATACACACATACACACATACACACATACACACATACACACATACACACATAATGTTGCATACACATGCACACATAATGCATACACATGCACACACATATACACATACATATACACACACATACACACATACACACATACACACACATACACACACACATACACACACACATACACACACACATACACACACACATACACACATACACACATACACACACATATATGCATACACACACACAGAGACATGCACACACATACACATACATGCATACATATGCATACATAATGCATATGCATATGCGTACATACATACATACTTACATGCATACACACACATATGCATACATAATGCACATGCATACATACACATACATAATGCATATGCATACATAATGCAATGCATACATACACATACGTAATGCATACACACACATATGCATACATAATGCATACACACACATACACGCACATATGCATACATACATGCATACACATACACACATAGACACATACACACACATAGACACATACACACACATAAACAAATACACACTCATAGACACACACAAATACACATAGATGCGCACACACATACACACACATATACACATACACATACGCATACACACATACACACATAATGATGCATTCACACACATACACATGCATACACACATACACACACATATACACACACATACACACACATATATGCATACACACACATAGACATACACACACATACACATACATGCAAACATATGCATACATAATGCATATGCATATGCCTACATACATACTTACATGAATACATACACACACATAATTCATACACACACATATGCATACATAATGCATACACACACATACACACACCTATGTATACATACATGCACACACATACACACATAGACACATACACACACATAGACACATACACACACATAAACACATACACACTCATAGACGTGTAGCGACACATACACATAGACACACACACATACATACACACATATACACACACACATACACACATAGACACATACACACATGATGATGCATACACACACATACACATGCATACACATACATATGCATACATACATGCATACACATACACACATAGACACATACACACACATAGACACATACACACACATAAACACATACACATCCATAGATATACACACATACACATAGACACACACACACATACAAAAATAGACACATACACACATAATGATGCATACACACACATACACATGCATACACATATACAGACACGTATACACACACATACACACATACACACACATATATGCATACACACACACATAGAGAGACATAAACACACATACACATACATGCATACATATGCATACATAATGCATATGCATATGCATACATACATACTTACATGCATACATAATGCACATGCTTACATGCACATACATAATGCATACACACACATATGCATACATAATGCATACACACACATACACACATATGCATACATACATGCATAGACATACACACATAGACACATACACACACATAGACACATACACACTCATAGATGCATAGCAACACATACACATAGACACATACACATACACACACATATACACACACACAAACATACACACATAATGATGCATACACACACATACACATGCATACACACACATGCATACATACATGCATACACATACACACATACACACATACACACATACACACACATAGACACATACATACACATAAACACATACATACTCATAGACACACACACATATACACATAGACACACACACACATACACACACATATACACACACATACACACATGGACACATACACACATAATGATGCATACACACATATACACATGCATACAGACATACAGACACATATACACACACACATACACACACATATATGCATACACACACACATAGAGAGACATACTCACACATACAAATACATGCATACATATACATACATAATGCATATGCATATGCATACATACATACATACATGCATACATACACATACATAATGCATACACACACATATGCATACATACATGCATACACATACACACATAGACACATACACACACATAGACACATACACACACATATACACATACACACTCATAGACGCACACACATACACATAGACACACACACATACACACACACATATACACACACATATACACACATAGACACATACACACATAATGATGCATACACACACATACACATGCATACACACATACACACACACACATACATGCACATACATACACACACACATGGATACATACACATACTTAATGCAGACACACATACATATGTACACATATATATATTGATTTCTGACCCATTTTGTTTTATCTGTTAGGTATTATGGATCCTAGTAGAGAGAGAAAGGTGAAACTCACTCTCATAAAAAGTCTTATGAGAGCAAGAGTTCCGTCTAATACTCTAGGGGCCATCATGCGTGATTACACAGAGATGTCTGATGAGGATCTAGACTATACGATGGAGATGCTTACCCAGCGATCAGAGGGGGGGCTCTTCTACAGCTCCACATGCAGGAAGACATCTATCTGCTCATAGGTATGTTTTTCTTTTCATAAACTTTTTTAATGATATTATAACACATATTTCTATTTATTTTTATCTACCTATTTTCAGGACACCTATACCACCTCCATATCGTGATAGCAGAGCATAGTGGCCTATGAGGACATGCATAGGAACCTTAGGACTAGAGTGCGATATAGAGCCAGAGGGGAACATTGTGTACATAGGGAATGGATTGGAGTTCAAGAGAAGAATGCGGGCACTATCCGACTCTTACCTGCACCTTGTCCACTTACCATGGAAGTAAGTAAAACTTTTACATATAAATTGAAATAAATATCTTATGTTTTATTTACATTATTTTTTTAATTTTTGTAGTGAGCATGATGAGAGGGATAAAAAATACGTACTTAGTTCACTTGAGGTAGAGTCTAGGACAGGATGGTCGCTTAAGTGGTGTCTAAAAGAGATGCGGACACTTATGGCTCACCGTCGCGATAATGCACGGTATGCACTACTTTTATGTATATATATGTGGATATGAGTATGTGTGTTTATGCATGTATGTATGTATATGAGAGAGAGAGAGAAAAGAGTGAGACTAGAGGTACAAATACACGCATATGCACACATATACATCATAGATGCACACTTACACACATATACACATACATGCACATTTATACATACACACACATACATGCACATTTTTACACACACATACACATGCATGCAGTTACACACATATAATGAATACACATAGACACATACACATACTCACATACACGTACACATACTCACATACACATACTCACATACACGTACACATACTCACATACACATACACATGCATAATCATATGTACACACACATTATAGACTCATATAATCATATTTACATGCATATATACATATACACATGCATATATACACACACACAACACATGCATATGCACATATAGATACACATACATACACAACACATGCATACGCATAAATAAATAAATAAATAAATCCTATTTCAAAAATCCTAAATTGAAAACACTAATTTCGATATTAGGGTTTTAAAACTCCTAATTTAAAAACTCTAATTCAACCTTTTAGCCATATGTTTGAAGTATATGTACACATTGCATCTATTCCTCCGACGTCCTACTAGAGAGATGTCTCTCCTCCCAACCTTATGCCTCTATATATAGCTACTCGAATCAATGAGGATCATAGTATATGTAAAGATATATACACATCATGTAGATACACATACATCAATATAAAATGGAGTAGATATATTATGCATCACACATACATGCCTAAATGCACACATAAATACATATATATACATGCATACATATTTACATGTACACATTTACATGTACACATTTACACATAGACATATATACATATATACATGTACACATCACATATACATGCCTACATGCACACATAAACATATATATACATGCATACATATTTACATGTACATATTTACATGTACATATTTACACATAAACACATATACATATATACATGTACACAATTATAAACACTTGCATATATTACATGAATACATGAATATTTTACAGAAATGCATATTCATATATACACATATGCATATTTAACACATGTATACATATATCACATACATGCAAACACATACATATACATGAAATACATATATATGCATACTAACATATCTATACATATAATACACATGAATACACACACATATGCATACATACATGATAGAAATCCAAGGTACATAGGGTGTCTAATACATCCATTTGCAAGCTAAAAGGGCCCACCATATACTCCTGGAGTTCATTTGGCTAGTGTAGATCAAGGATTTTGCAACACCTCTTCATCTTCAAGCACATACCTATTCATCTCTTCACAAGGTTGCTTCTTTTGAGTAGTAAACTCCATCCACAATTGATTTTTCCTAGCTATTGTATTGGAAGAAAAATATGAAGATAGAGTAACCCAAGTCTCTTGGGAAGTTTTTCAATTCCTAATATGAGGAAGAAGGAAGTCAGACATAGAGTTAAGTAGATATGACCTGGCTTTGGCATCTTTGGCACACCATGAGTTGAGTCTTTCTTGCTCCTCTCTTGTAGGTTGAACTTTACTTCTAAATGTGGGCATCTCCTCATCTCCTAATATGTATCCATAGATACTTCTTCCTTGTAGATAGGTCTTCATCCTCAAAGACCATGCTGGATAATTATTCCTGTACAATTTGTCAATAAAAGAAGGGAAACCATCTCCCATTTTATCTCAACTTGCTCTGATACCATTGTTGGAAGAGATGGATGCATACCTCAAGGAAGTGAGGTGGTACTGCTACAACCTACTTTGTAACAGCCTTGATGTACTTCAAAGTTATGAAGTAGGCCCTTTTAGCTTGACACCAAGAAAGTACCTATGTACTTTGGAGTTGATGCTTGAAACAATTAATCCAAAACAGACAAGTTATAGAATAGCTAGTGTTGAAAAACTTGCTATTTTAGTCCATACACCTACTGGCCTTTTTACTCAGAGCTCAGAGTACAGTAACAATTAACAAAATTCCTTTTGGCAGAATTCAATTATCTTAGATAGCTAATGATTGCAAGTGGAATCATTTAAAATGATCAACTGTGCTCTAAGAAATCATTTTAGCAAATCAAATCTTACCCCCGACTTTTTAGGGACTAACCAGTAGATGACCAGTGAGTACTTCGAAGATGATTTCTCCCAGATGCATGAAACAAATGCCTTGAAATTTTGATAGCACAAAATAGACTTTAAGCTGGCTCCAAAAAGTTTTTTTTGGTAATTGAAAAACCCCTTTCTCAAATGTGGGCTTTACTAAGTACTAGTTTTTTGAACTAGCCTAGTTTCTCAAATTGCACCATCTCGATAGTATATAAAAGCTTCTCTTTCTCTTTTAATAGTAGGTAAAATTTGTGTCAAAATATGCGCTAAAATTGTGAAAGTTTTATCCAAAGACTATGCAAAATGGTTGAGTATTCACTGAGATATGACCAGAAGAAGTTTATTGTTCTGAGTAGTCATAGTAGAGAAGTAGACAGAGATGTTCAATGAGCTATATGTATTATAACACATGATTGTACAATATCATTGGCATCATAATAATGCTCAATGATGATGAACTGAGTGAGCTATGGTGTGAGCTACTGAAGTTCTACAAATGATCAAGGAGAGAGCTCTGAATGAGGCACACTACTCCGCCAGTTTTTGCAAGACCTTTTTATAAGTACTTCTTGTTTACCTATTTTGACATCTAGGATCCTAAATTCATTATTATTTGCTCAAAGTCCAATTTTGAGCTTCATAGCTCACAGAAAAGCTCGTTTTAATTGTTGTGCAATCTTAGCTATTTTTCTTGAAAATAATACATTGATTTTAAGATAAAATATTGTGAATTTTACCTTCAATTGAGAGCCAAGAGTCAATGGAGCATCTTGAGAGCTTCCACCACATAATGGGCAAAAAAACTAGCAACAAAGACTTCAAGTTAGGTCATATCTAAGGACAAAAATGGGTTTTGAGAAGTAGACTACCTCTAGGGAGGGGGAGTTGATTTTTTTTTCCTCCACTCTATATCATTGAAGATTTCTTAGTCAATGAACCTCATTTTTTTCATTATACAAAGATTTAAGCTAACCTATTGTTTATTCTTCCAAAATTGTATATAAAATTGTGGTATACTTATTTGCACGTGTACAATTGATTGTTGATTCAATTCAAGGGGAGATTCCAAAGGGACAAGTAAGAATCATGGTATCAAGTATGGCTCTTACTTTTGAGCTCATTTGCGAGAGGAAATAGGATCACCAAAATTTTTGTTCTCTTAGAAGAGAGAGAAGAGAAAGGAAGATAGTTGGGGAATGGAAGGAATGAGGAAGTGTTAGATGAGAATAGACATAGTGGTAAACATGGAGAAGGGATGGGGAAAATATATAGATATCAAAAGGGGAAGGAGAGGCTAAGATGGAAGGAGTGGAGTGGTAAAGGGTAATGATAGAAAAAATTTTACCAATTGGTCAAGCAATTTCAGAATGGGGAAATTTCTCTCTTGCTAAAGTATATTCTCATCTTAGTAAAGGAAATTTTTGAAGCCTTGATTCTCTTAAGGGCACTAAACCATTCTAGCCATGTATTTTCTTTTTTTCATGGTTTTTTTCCACTCTTCTAGGGGATTTTTCCATAGATGTTCTTGAGATTTTTTGCCCATCTTTTTGGAAATTTCTACCTACTCTAGCCGAAATTTCTTGAATAAATAAATAATTCAGAAACAAAAGAAAAAGATAGAGAATTAAAAACTATAAATCCTACTCTACTCAAGGTAAAAATCCATTAGCTATTCAAAAGTGCTAAACTACTAGGGAATAAAAGATCTCATAGAATTTTTAATGAAGGGGATGGATTTTTTCCCCCATTTTCTAGTAAGGTCTGCTTTTTAATCGGCAAGAAAGTTTCCCAAGATTTCACAAAAGTATTATAGGCCTTGGAAGATAGTTAAAAAGACATAATGATGTTGCATATTGATTAGAGATTCCTCTAGATTGTAGAATCAATCTAGTGTTTCATTTCATAAGACAAGAAAGTATAAGGAGGATAATCTAATAGAAGGTACTATTTCTTTGTCACAAAATGTGATTTGGGATCATTCTCTAGATATGATATCATATAAGAGACATAAATGGTTGAGAAAATATGTCATCTAGGAGTATTTAGTAGCCTGATGAGGATTTCCACTCACAGATTCTAGTTGAGGATGAGAATCGCTGATTCAAAATAACTCTCCTTAGAAATAATTCAATACAATGATTGGTAGAATGGGATAAAAGTGTTAGAAATAGGCTAAGTAGTTCACCATTCCATGTCTTTCATAATAAGTGCTAGATTCTAAGCTTCCAAGCTTAGAGGTTATCCTAAGGTTTCCTTTTTACAAGATAGGTTCAGTGTGCATGATGGACACATGTTACACTAAAGGAATCAAGAGGATTTTGGATTTGAAGTAAGGGGATGCATGGTTGGGAGGAGAATCATATGCACGACACATGAGTTTCTTGGATTTTTCCTCTGAGATGAGATCACATTCTCTCCTTGACTATGACTAGACATGAGTAGAAAGCATAAGATCGAATTATTTAATTTCATCAATCATCTTGGGAATTAACCTATTAAATCAATAAGTTTCTTAAGAGCCAAAAATATATAGGCCAAGGTTTTTTGAATCTTTAAAATTCTTGGAATTATGGAAATTATGAATGGATTGAACAAATATATATTGATCTTTGCCTCGGGCTCGATTATGATGAGCATGGTTTCTCTGAATAGAAAAATCATGGAACAAGTCAACTAACACCTAGGAATTCTCTTATATACATGAAATACCCACTCTAGAGGGTTCAAGTGAAACAATGGCAACAAAGTTGCTGAGATCCCATGGATCATTAAAGAGATGAATTTCCACATCAAGATCAAGAATTTGGAGAATCTTGAAAGTTGTAGAAATCTGAGGTTCCAAGTGTTGAAGTTTAGCTTGAGACTATCCCTTGCACTCTTAGAGATTCAAATAAACCTTATAGGCTTGAGATCACTGTAATAAAAATGACTATGTACTTTGGATCATCAATGAGAAAAGATTGATGCAAAACAGATAAGTTTGCACAATGACTACCCAGGAAGACTTGTTATTTTGGGTTGAATCATACAAGTTCAAATGTTGAGTACAACTAGTCTAATTACAATTGATAAAATACCTCTTAAAGGAAGGTCACACATAGGTTTGAGTAGCTAATATGAACAAAATATGAGATTATCATCAACCAATGTGATAAATATAAGCTTAACTTTGATTGGTGATACTCCTGACTTTTCATGGATGTGTAGAGTTAGACCCTCATAACATAAAAATTGAATTTCTCACAATATAATGAACCAAACTCTACAAAATTTTTGCACATGAAGTAGAAAGTGCTACCTTTCCAATGAATTCTCACTCAAAGGAATTGGATCACTATGGAGAGAGATCTAGCCTCTGCAAGTTGGCCAAACTTGGAGATGATGATACAAAAAAATGGAGAAAATGAGTGATCAACACTCACATGTATATTGACCTAGCTCAATGTACAAAGGATTCTGAGTCTTTATATGGATGTTTTTTTTTGGCCCACATCTCATCAATAGTGATTTGAATTCAAACAAAATGTGGAATTTGTTTATTGTGATCAAGAAATAACTTTCCTACAATCTAGGAAAAGTAGAGATCAATTCTAAAATACGTGATTGATTGATAAGCATCATCACCAACTCTCAAAGTCATGGAATATGGGTTCTTCTTTTATTCTTTTACATGAGTAAAGGTTCTAATCTTTTTCCTGAATAAGAAATCCATAAGTAATTCTTATGATATCCTATAAATGAACTTTTACATGGATGAAAATTCTCAAGCCTAGAATCCTATCGCTATGAATCATTTTAATAAAGTATTTAAGACTAGTGAAAGTCCTCCTCAAGCATGCCACAAGCTTTATGATCTAACAACTCCCCCTCAAGACAAAGCATGCTTGATTCATTATTCTCTAATATGTTGGATATGCTATTAATTTAAAGATGCAAAGTTTGATTCCATCAAGTGCTTTAGTCATCTTGCTACTTGCCTCTCAGTTGGAACAAAGGAAATATCAATCTCGTTTTCCATCATCTTATCCTTGATGAAGTGATAATGGACTTCTATGTGTTTAGTTCTTGCATGGAAAACACGGTTCATTGCTAGGTGCATAGAGCTTATATTATCACCAAATATGTGTGGTTTGGAACTCATGATTCCCAAATTTGTATATGATTCCCTTAGCCATATTGATTCTTGAATTGTTATGGTCAAACCTCTATACTTTGATTCAATTGAAGATAATGAAACTATTGGTTGTTCTATGGGGCTCCATGACATAATCTTTGAACCTGCAAATGCTTAGAATCCTGAAGTACTTCTGCTATCAAACTTGGATTTTGCCGAATCTTCATCTAAGTATAGCTTGATATCCAAATCTGATGAATAAGGATAGAATATACCTTCATTGATTGTGCCTTTGTGGTACTTGATTGCTCCCTTATATGCATCCATATGTGGTATTCTTAGAGAGTGCATGTATTGGATTAGCACTCCATTGTATGAGATATCTACCCTTGTGTGAGTAGCATAAATCAAGCTACTCATCAAGCTTTGATATTCTTTAATGTCTTCAATCTTCTCATCTTCATAAATACAAAGCTTATGATTCATTTCCAAAGGTGTACTTGTAGGTTTATCATTCTCCATCTTAAGCTTTAGGAGTAGATCTTGAATATATCTCCTTTGAGTCAAGTACATTCCTTGATCTATGTATATGACTTACATATCTAAGAAAAATGTGAGCTCACTAAATCACTGACCTTGAACTCTTCTTGCATATGTCTCTTGATCCTTTATATTCAGGTCATCACCTATCATAATTATTTCCTCTACATATCCACACAAATTGATAACTTCATTCTGAATCTTCTTGATGAACAAAGAAGCATCTGCATTATTTGACTTGAAAACTTGATCTTCTAGATAGGTTACCAATTTGAAATTCCAAGCTCTAAGACCTTGTTTTAAATAAAATTCCTTTTTTGGCCTGCATACATAATTATGATAATTAGGTTTTCAAACCCTAGGGGTTACAATATGAATACCTCTTCACTTACCCACCCATTGAGAAATGCATTTTCACATCAAGTTGAAGTAGCTTCCTGTTCCTTACAGCTGCTACTACACTAAGCAATGTCCTGATAGTGGTCATCTTTGCAACTAGTGATAAGGTCTCTTCATAGTCTATGCCCTATGTTTTAGCACATCCTTTAGAAACCCTGGCTTTGTACTTACAAATTGATCCATCTGAATTTATTTTCAACTTATAGACCCATCTGAATTTTATTACCATCTAGTTGGTTTGCATTGGAACTCATTCCCATGTGACCATTTCCTTCAAGGCTTCTATCTCCTCTTTCATAGCTTTCTCCCATTTAAGGTTTCCTTTTTCTTCTTCATACGTTGAAGGTTCATTTGAAACCGAGTCTTTTGCCAAATAAATAGAATGCTTTGTTACAAATGTACATTCATATTCATACCTTTCACGTTGCTTTCTCTCCCGTGTTGACCTTCTAGGAGTATGCTTGGAGCATTCACCACATTCTTGCAACTTGACCTTTCCTCTTGACTTCTAGAGCTTATAGTCTTTTTCCTTATCATGAGTTAAGTTTAGCTTTTGTTTGTCCTCATCATACGATGACCTATGTTCTTCCAATAAAACATCCATGCTTGTGGTAAATTGCTTTGTGAATCGATTATAGAACCTGTAGCCCATTTGAGTTGAATCATAGCCAATGAATATTTCCTTGGTTGACCTTTCATCTAGTTTACCTCTGATTTGTGAAGGTACGTGTACACTAAGCAACCAAAAACCTTGCAATGACCTAGGCTTGGTTTTCTAGCATTCCAAGCTTCATAAAGGGGTCATACCTTGAAGAGATTTGGATGGAAGTTTGTTCACAAGATACATAGCACTTGAGATTGCTTCTACCCATAGATAATGAGGTAGATTCTTCTCTTCAAGCATAGTCCTTGTTGATCCAACTAGGGTTTTGTTCCTTCTCTTTGTAATACCATTCAATTGAGGAGAGTATCTGGTAGTCACTACCTCTTTTTATGCCTTTATCGTGCAAATACTCATCAAAATCTTTGAATAAATATTCTCGTCCTCAATCGGATATGATTTTCTTCAATGATCTACTTATATGAATTTCCACATGTGCTTGGTACTTCTTGAAGTATTCAAACACTTCACTCTTATTCTTGATAAAGTACAAAATAGTTCATCTACTATTATCATAAAAAAAAGATACATAATACCTTGAGCTTACCAATGATGTTTCTTGACTTGGTCCCCATACATCCATGTGTACAAGGTCCAAAAGATTGTTATGGATGTAGCCTTTGTGGTTGAAATCTTGTCTCACACTAGGACCAGCACGACACTTTTTTCCCTCTTTAGGAGGTTTTTTTCCCCCAGCTTGTATATACACCTATAGCCCTAAAAGGTTACTTATCCTTGTACATTCTAGTGGTAATACATTCAGTATTGTGTGTTGTGCTCCAAGCTTCTTCTTCTTCCTTGTGCTATTCGTGTGCTTCTATAGATGTCTAACTACAACAATTGGTATCAAAGTAGGTTGTTGGCCTCATCAACACCCCTCCGATCACAGTCTCATAATCGCTGAAATTTGGTGAGCATACTCAAGTTGTATTAGGAGATCAAAACAACTTTGTTATGTAGTGTCGAAATCACGACCTAAGCTTGTTTTGGCTTCGGAACGCACTATCGCAGTGCTTTGCTATTGTGTGGTACCAAAATTGCGATCTGAGCTCGTTTCGGCCTCCAAATGCACTATCGCAGTGCTTCTGTGGGCTATTTTGCCAAAGATATATATAGGTTTTGGTTTGCCACTATAAGCATCTCAAAGTCTGCTATAGGTCTAGCAAAACTTGTCAAGGTAATTCTGTTCAATTTTTTCAAATACAGTCATTTTTTTGCATTAGGGTATTTGAGTCACTAGCCATGGCTAAAAGCAATGAGTATTTTGTATGTTGGCTGTTGAGGATCAGTTGGATGATACCAATTACCCATTGTGGGCTTCTATGATGCGACATGTATTGGTTGCAAAAGGACTATGGAACATTGTGCAGGGTGTTGATAAACGTCCTATTACACCTGCAAATACAGGTATTGAGGCTGACGTAGATGGCATTGAAGATGCTGACATTCTTCAGATTCTTATTCATGTTGTGGTTTCTGTTGCACCTACCACAGAGCAAATCCCTTGGGATGGCAGAGATGCTCAAGCACATGCATTGATAGCCTTGTCTGTCAAACGTGCCATTATTCCTCACATTCGCTCTTGTAGAATAGCTAAGGATGCGAGGGATACACTTACCACATTGTACTAGACTAGGAATGAGGCTCGTGTTGCTTACCTCCAAAAATAGTTGGAGAGTGAGCATATGAATGAAGGTGATTCTATGGAATATTTGATAACAAAGATCAAAGACTTGAAGGATCAATTGATTTCTGCTAATGAAGTTATACTAGATAGCTCACTTGTGCAGACCGTTCTGAATAGTCTTCCTGATTCATATCAAAGTTTTGCTTCTACTCTTCGTTTGATGATGAAAGGCAATCAAAATGCCTTGTCATTTGAGGAGATAGTCTATGTTCTGTTGTAGGAAAATCAGTCTAGGTAGAATAGGTCCATTATGCATGTTGCAGATCAAGCTTTCTTGTCTAGTCAGAAGGACAAAGGCTTGGGAAACCATCTTTACTTCATGACTTTCATTGATGATTTTTTCAAGCATGCATGGTTATATCCATTGAAAGAAAAGTTTGAAGTGCTCATGTGCATCAAACAGTTTTTGGTTTTGGCTGAAAATATATCAGCATGTAAAACGGGAACCCTCCGTTTTGATCAAAGAGGGGAATATATGTCTTCTAACTTTAATGCATTTCTGGCTAAACATGGGATAAAACATCAATGTACAGTGCCATATACACCTCAACAAAATGGAGTTGCTAAACGAAAGAACATGTCACTCGTATAGATGGCGAGGCGTATGGTCAGGAGGCAGGATTTACCACATAGTTTCTAGCTTGAGGTTGTCATGTGTGTAGCATATGTACTTAACAGGTTTCCCACTAAAGCACTGCAGTCTATCACTCCATATGAGGCTTGGCATGGTTGTAAGCCATTTTTTGCTCATCCATGTGTTTTGGGTTGTCTTGCATATGCATTAGTGCCTGAATAACATTGTAGCAAATTGGATTATAAAGGAGTAAAATGTATTTTTGTTTGGTATAGTTCTAAAAGCAAAGATCTGTATCATCCACAGTCTAAACGCATTTTAGTTAGCTGTGATGTTTTTTTTTGTGGAAGATGCTATTCAGCCTTTACTTTCATGTACGAAAGAGACATCTCTTAGCTCCAAAGACATGTATGATACTTTGCTACCTCTTTTATAGGTGGAGAATCTAGTGCTGGTCCTAATGAGGCAACTTGTCAGCCTTTATAGGTTTCATGTGATAATGCATATCATTCTATTTCTGATGCAGATCTACATGATGCACTTGTTGATGAGAGAGCTGATATTGAGGAGGAAAAAACTATGCCAAAATGGCTAGTGTAGACTTTGCGTGATAGCAAATTAGATGCACCTCTATCGTACCGTACTCGTTTAGTCTCTCATAGTGCCTATTTTGCATCAGATTGCGATGCTATGGGTGCCTCTAGTCTCTGTGATGAGAATGATCCTATTTTGTTTGATGAAGCACAAAATTCTAAACATTGGATGGCTACAATGCAACCTAAATATGATGCTACCATGAAAAAGGGTACCTGGTCTTTATATGACTTGCCTCCTGGAAAGAAGGCCATTGGCACTAAGTGGGTATACAAGCTGAAGCATAAACCTAATGGAATAGTTGACAAATATAAGGCTAGGCTTGTTGCAAAGGATTATGCATAGAAAATAGGCATTGATTTTGATGAAACCTTTGCACCTACACATCGAATGACTACTGTTCGTAGCATCTGTGCACTTGCAGCTCATCATGGTTGGAATGTACATCAGTTGTTCATTAAAAAAACATTTCTGAATGGTGACTTGCATGAAGAAGTGTATGTTTTTCAGCCCTGTGGCTTTGTGCAGAAAGGGCATGAAAACTAGGTGTGGAGGTTAAAGAAGGCATTATATGGTTTAAAGCAAGTACCATGTGCTTGGTATAAGAAGAGACATGCCTATCTCATTGCACATGGTTTTTAGAACAATCCAACTGAAAGCCCCTTATATGTTAAGCATGCTAATGATGTGCTTCGGATCATTGTTGTGTATGTTGATGACATGTTGCTCAGTGGTCCTCATGAGAAGCATATTGCTGATTTGCATGCCTCATTTGAGATGTATGATTTGGGGTATTTGCATCATTATTTGGGCATTCAATCTATGCAAGTTTTTGGTGGAATAGCTTTGTGTCAAACAAAATATATTGACACATTATTACAACATTTTGGCCTTGAAGACTATAAACCTATCGTCACTCCTATGGAGATAGGTTAATGATTGAGTCTTCATGATGCTAGAGATGCATTTGATGCTATTCTCTATCACTATGCTCTTGTATGCTTGATTTACTTAATATGGATTACTCGGCCAGATATTCAGTTTTCTATCTCATAGATGAGCAGGTTTATGCATTGCCCAGGTGTCAAGCATTGGTAGGCGGTTAAGGGCATCATTCACTACTTGAGTAGTACTCGGCTACTTGGGTTGTTTTATCCCAATAGGGAATCACCATAGCCAGATTTGTATGCTTTTTTTGACTCTAAATGGGCTGATTGCTACGAAAATCGTGTGTCCACTAGTGCTTTTTGCTTCATGCTTGGTAGCTCATGCATATCTTGGTTGAGCAAGAAGCGGCCTACTATGGCCACTTCCAGTTGTGAGTCTGAGTATAGTGTAGCTTTCATAATGATTGTTAAGTGTGTGTGGTTGAGATGCCTTATGGCTGATTTGGGTGTTGGTCAGCCATTTGCCACCACCATCTTCACTGACAATCAGAGCGCATTGGCAGTTGCGAGGAGCCCTGTGTTCCATGCTCACACTAAGCACATTGAGGTGCATTATCATTATGACAGGGAGAGGTTCTCTATTGTAGAGATCAGCTTGGCATATGTGCCCATGTAGGAGAACATTGTAGACCTTTTCACAAAGGCTCTGCCTAGGGAGAAGTTTGAAGCTTTTTGCAAAGCTTTGGGCTTACTTACTTTTGTGGATTGATTCCACATAGCTTGGGACTTCCTTATACATGAGTGCAAGATCCTTGTTCACAGCATCACTCCCAAGGGAGATTTGTTGATATATTTAGGTAGTGAGGTGTGTATGAACACACTAGGACCAGCGGGGCACTTAGTTCCATCTTTAGGAGGTTTTTTTCCCCGGATTGTATATATGCCTGTAGCCCTAATAGGTTACTTATCTTTGTACATTCTAGTGGTAATACATTTAGTATTATGTGTTGTGTGCGAAGCTTCATCTTCTTCCTTGTGCTTTTCTTGTGCTTTCGCAGTCATCGAACTCCAACAGATCCTTGCATATATCCTTCAAGGTTCATTTATTGACATGAGAAAGTCTCTTATGCCACACTTCAAGCTCAATTAGGGTTTGAGACCCAAAGTTGAATAGATCTATGTTCCTGGTTTCTCCTACTTCAAAAGTGAAGATTCTATCATGCATCTCACCTCTCATTATCTTCTTGAAGCCTTGACATGGATCTTCCACATAAGCTCCATGTTGGGTGAAACTAACTTGCAAGCATTTTCCAACTATTTTTCCTACACTTATTAGGTTTCTTCTTGATTTTCGTGGACCTCTTTGAAGAGAAATGTGCACAAAAATCCTCCAAAATGGCTGCAAAAATCACCCCAAAAATGCTTCAAAACTAAGCTCTGAAAGCAAAGAATGAAGCTTTGAGTGCCCAAAACTTATGGAAGATAATATGAACCTTAGTCTTTCCCATTCTTCAAGCACCACAAGAGTGTATCCTAGTGGCAAGAGATTTCCACATTTACACGAGCTCAGGAGGAACAGTACTGGGATGGGTGACCCTCGGGAAGTACCGGGAACCTTTGTCTTCCTTGATCATTGAGGTCCTCCCTCATGTGCAGCCAATGGTGACTTCGGTGACTTGGATGAAAAGGTATGCCAAGGTCTATGTCTTGGTCGCCATCTTAGTTGTAAGCCTTGGAGAAAGCCTTGGGTGGGTGGGCCACTAACTAAAATACCCTAATGCAAAAAAAATGATTGTATCTGAAAAAGTTGAACAGAACTACCTTGTTGATTTCTGCAAAACCTATAGCAGACTTTGAGATGCTTATATTGGCAAACCAAAACCTGTATATATCTTCGAGATGCTTTTTAGACTGTGACTAGAGTGGTGTCATGGACGCCCTAGATTAAACTGTGACTTGCTTTGATACCATTGTTGGAGTTTGAGGTTTGTGGAAGGACGCAAACAATACATGAAGTATTACGATGGTGATGCACCACAGTGTGCTCTCCTTCGCCAGAGCGCCACGACGATATCCTTGGAGTAGAAAACTAGGCTCCAACCACCGCACGGTACTCCACACAAAGGTTGTAGAATACATAAAAAAACACAGTATGCAAAGAGCACAAACACAGAGTTTTTAGGTGTTACAAAAATGTGGTCTAACTTACAATGTGTGGCTGAATAGGCCACTATATGTTTTATTAAAGAACATATATAAACAAGTGTCCGGCGACCATTCGGCCTTTCACATGGACACTAACAGTAACAATACAAGGAAGAAGAAGAAGCTTGGAGCACAACACACAATATTGAATGTATTACCAAGAGAATGTCCAAAGTTAAGTAACTCGTAAGGGTTATAGGCATATATACAAGTCGGCGAAAGAAACCTCCATAAGGGGGAAAAAAGAGGCCAAGTGATCCTAGTGTATTCACACACATCACTACCTAAATATATCAACACAAGACACCAAGGTTACGAACAAAAAGGTTCAAGAAACCAAGGTTGAGAGCAAGGGTTCAAGAGATCAAGGTTACGAACAAGGCTCAAGAAACTATGTGAGGTTGAGGACATCAACTCAAGGGTACCTAGGGGATTCAAGGAGCTGATCATCAAGGCTAGAGGGATACAAGAGTAAATCATTGAGGACAATGATCGACCAAGGGGGAAAGAATGTAATAAAGTGATAGGTACGAGATGGTTGAACCACACCATTGAGAGATAGGAGATAGTTGAACTACACCCTAAGAGAGAGGATTAGGAAGTAATCATCAACCATGGCTTTTGGGGAAAGTGGTTGGCCCATCACACTCCTAGATGGGAGGTTGTGAGTTCAAATCTCTCATAGTTCATTCTAGATGCAAACGCCCCAAATCCAACATCTTAAAAAAGGCATGCAAATCAACGGTTAATTCACAATATGCTTCTCATTAGGATGAGTGAGCAACATTTCATCAACATACATAAAAATTATTAGAAGCACATCATTTGCACAATTAACATATAAGGTGATCTCGCTTGGTCTATTCACAAAACCATGTGCAATCAAGTAGGCATGTATCTTTTCATACCAAGCACGTGTTGCTTGCTTCAAACCATATAATGCCTTTTTCAACCTGCACACATTGTTTTCATGTTTTTTCTACACAAAACCATGGAGCTGAAAAAATACACTTCTTCATGTAAGTCACCATTCAAAAATGCATTTTTCATGTCCAACTAATATACATTCGAACGATGATGGGCTGCAAGTGCACAAACACTACAAATGGTGGTCTTTGGAAAGTGGGCGAAAAGCTCTCATCACAATGCCTCTCTTGAGCATAACCTTTTGCAACAAGCCTAGCCTTATACGTGCAACAATTCCATTAGATTTATGTTTTAGCTTGTACACCCTTTTAATGCAAATGGCCTTTTTTACAAGAGAAAAATCACATAAAGACCAGGTACTTTTTTCATAATATCATCATATTCTGAGTGCATAGAAACCATCCAATTTTTTGAATTTTATGCTTTATCAAAAGAAAGAGGCTCATTTGCATCACAAGGGATAGAGACAACCATTGCGTAGGAATTTGATGCAAAAAAAGCACCATGAGATCCTAAAGAAGTGTGAGATGATAGAGGTCATCTAATTTGCTATCTTCCAAATTTTGCATCGGCCATTTAGGCATAGTTTTTCCCTCCTCTATATCATCCTTCTCATCAACAAGTGCATCATGTAAATATACATAAAAAATTGAATGATTTGCAACATCATGTGGAACCTCTAAAGGCTAAGAAATTTCCTCATTTGGATGAGCACTTGACTATCCAGTTGTAAAAGGAGGCAGAAAAGTGTCATACATATTGTTGGAGCTAAATGATGATTACTTAATACATGAAAGTAACGGCTAAATTACATGTTCCACAAAAAAAATCATAATGGCTAACCAAAATGCGTCTAGTTTGGGATGACATAGACAATAAAATTTTCTTTCAAAATTGTACCCAACAAAAATACATTTCACTCTTCATCATCCAATTTTGTATGTTGTTGTCTAGGAATTAATGCATATGTTAGACAACCAAAAACATGCAGATGAGCAACAGATGGCTCACAACCATGCCAAGCCGTGATAGATTGTAGTGCTTTGGTGGGACACTTGTTAAGTACATGTACACATAATAGCCTCAAGCGAGAAGCTATATGGTAAAGCCTGACTTTTGACCATACATCTCACCATCTCCATGAGACACATGTTCCTTCTTTCTAAAACTCCATTGTTTTGAGGTGTATATGACTCTATACACTCATGTTTTAACCCATGCTCAATTAAAACTGCATTAAAATCCAAAGACATGTATTCCTCCTCTTCATGAGAATGAAGGGTTCTCAACCTACGTGTTGACAAATTTTCTGCCATAAACAAAAACTATTTGAATCACACAAACACTTTAGAATTTCCTTTCAAGAACCAAAGGTAGCTCCCAAAAGAGGTGTCTCCACAGTGTTGGATACAATGTCAGTATGGACAACATATTATTTTTTCTTTGTAGAGTACTTCATAAGAAGTAGCATGGTGGAAAAGTGGCTAAGGCACATGAGAGCCCATCAATGTTCAAATCGGGTTCTTGGCACCATCGCCAATGTGAAGTAAATCAATGGACATTGATTTTGGAAAATCATGAATGGTGCCAAAATCATGATAGAGCTTTTGAGTGGAACACCATTTTTTGCGATAGTTTTTTAATAGATATTTGTGGTGACACCTTGTATGATTGTGGTCATGGATTTATTTCATTAATAAAACTTTCTTTTCAATAGGCATCAAAACTATATAAAGAAGGCCAATCTCACTTTGATTATCATCAATAAAGCTTCTACAAGCTCTAGCTCTTAGAGATTGTGGTGATCAAGATAGTGAAGAAGATATTCGGAGATCCTCTACTTGAAGGGGGTGTTCCCATAAACTTCAAGGAGGTGTGCTCTACATTTGGTGACATTTGGAGGAGTTCATGTCAGCAACATATCGTGAGTAACAAGTCTACATCTCTCCCCACTTGTTCATTCACTACTTTTTTATTTACATAGTCCACATTCAAGTTTTCTATAAAACAGTTCTAACTTCTTGATATTATCCATATTATCACACACTCTTCATACCTCAATTTCTTGTATCTAGTTCCTATTTTTGCCTAGATTCAGATATTGTGAGTTTGTATCATATTCACACATTGTAATTTGACATTGGAATATCATTTAGTGTAGGTGAGCATTCTAGCTTACCGTACACTTTGGAAATTTTATCTATTCTCTCTTCTCTCTATCTCTCACTCATCATTTTTTTTAGTATTAAAGTGTGTATGCTAAGGTTCATGTGTTCAAAGATCTTGTAAACATGTGATCATTGTTATTAAGGCCCACCCCACTTCCAGCATTTGGTATCAAAGCATAGTTGACATACACCCTTAATATGATGAGTGATTATAGACTTGAGAATGAAGACAAGCTTGAGGGAATGTCTAATTATCCAATGGGGAGTTTCATGATGATGAGTTTGTTAGTATCAAAGTTTGTTTGCTACGAACAAGTATGCACCTGAACCAAATGGTGTGGTCAAAAGAAAGAAAAGTATATCTTGCCCATGGTACATAGGTGTATGTTACATTAGGACTTATTACTTGGTTTTTGGTCTAAAGCATGCAATATGGTAGTTTATGAGATGAACAATAGTTTGATTACTACAAAACTCACCTCATGAAGTGTTTTAGGGATCAAAACCCGATGTTTCAATTTTAGATTTGTTGGAAGCATATGCTATGCATGCTCCACAGTAACAAAGGTCAAAGTTGGATCCAAGGTCTCAGAAAATGATTTTCATTCGTATGGTGAAGGGGCAACAAGGATACATGTGTGTTGATCTAGATATCCGAGAGATTATTGTTTCAAGAGATGTTGTTTTTCCTAAAGATAAATCTTGGTATGAGCCAAGTTCTCCAAGCTAAAACAAAAAACATCAAATGACACATGAAGAGGTAACTCCCCAAATCAAAGGTTGAATAAAATTCTAGATTTACTTTCAGAGTAAATTATCACAGGACAAAGAAACTCAAGCATTCATATCAAGAAGAAGACAATCTCAAAGGCAAGAGAAGCATGTTAGGACAAGACAACAATAAAGGTATCTAGTGAAATAAAGAACACAACCACAAAGATTTTCTAATGAATCTTGTATGATAAATATTTTTGAGGAGCAAGAACCACAACTTATGAGAAACATCAAAGGTAAGTAGGTGGGCTAAGGATATGGATGAAGAAATGGACTCAAAAATATCCATGGGCTCAAAAAATGGATTGCTTGTTCAATTGCAACATAATTATACACCATATGCTTTGGGTACAAATTGTATGTCTCACCATATCAATTTGGGTTTTAAGATTCCGTTAGAATTATTCTTATCCAAAAAGTTCAAGACTTTCTATATAATTTATGTCTTTTCTTTGCAAAAAGCATAGGTATTCGCACGTATGAATGAGTACACATATGATGTTGTTTCAAGTATACGGAGGTATGTATGTGTAGGTATGTATGATGTTTCAAGTATGCAAATGTATGCATGTTAAAGTACGTGCATGTATGTGTAGGTATGCAAGTCTACAGGTATGTATGTTCAAGCCTATGGAGCTTGATAGGGTCAAAATATTATTTATTTAGCTGCTTGATTATGTATGATAAAAGGCAGACTAGATCTCAATGCTTGTTGATCAGATCTGTAGTCTATTTTAGAAGATATAGTTTTTCAAATGTGGTTAATATGCTGTTAGGTAAGATATGAAGAAAGTTGTTTGGAGTTAAAATTAATGCATAACATTGTCCAAGCAATGGAATTTTCTTAGAATATGAGAAGATTTCTATTTCGTGCAATTGTGGATGCAAATTGTTGTTTTATTTAAAGTATGTTTTTACATTTAAGTTGCATTTTATACGTTCTACTATCATGCCTATTTCTGGGAGTCTTTTTGTAGGTAGCAAATGTTTGATTGTTTTATGCTCAGAACATTGTCAAAAATATGCAAAGGAAGAGCATATTGCCAATCCACCTGAAGGTAATAGTGACATTAAAATCAGTGATGCAGACATTCAATCCAATGATGAAGAGGTGGTCCTTGCATTAGATCCTAGATATTCTACCATAACAATATTGTAATTTTCTTTTCATGTGGAGATTTCCAATATTGATAAGAAAGAATGCCTTTGTAATGGCATCTGAATAATGGCAAAGAGGAAAATGTAGGTTCATACCAAGTTCCAAGGGAAATTAAGCACTTTTCTTGCTCTTACATTCACATAGGTAAATGGAGAAGGTATGTATGTCCACTTGTAGGTACCAAAGGGAATCCATAGCAAGAGAACAAAGAAAGCATAGTTTTGCAAAAATATTTTTGATGTGGATAGAAATAGGTATGGTTCACATGATTTTTTTATGATAGAAGAGAAAAGTTTTAGATTGGTGGAGGATTGGCAATGTGTTTCAGCTCTTTTTTAATGCATCCAAGTAACTAGTAGCCATATGACTGACATGTTTGGACTTTAAAAATGTGCGTGTTTCTTAGAGCATTCTATGTGTGATGCTTTAGTGGTGTACATGCATGTGATCCTTAAAACTAGTATCAAAATGTTGATATCTATTTTCTTTGGTCCCTCTTTTTGCAATCCAACGAAGAATTGTATAAGGCAAGTCACACTTTCATACTATGCTACTAAGTTTTTGTAATCACATTGAAGCTAAGGGATTTGTACAAGCATGTCTATGATATCTCTTGAGGCATTCATGAAACTCTCGAGATAAATGGGGATTACTCTTATAGTTCCCAATTCACCTAATATAAAGGGCTAACTTGGCATCAACTTACAAGTCCCTACATGCGCTCACCCATCCCACCCTCTCTCTATCTCTATGTCCCAGGTCCGTCCTGAAAGAACTTGGAGAAGCTTATAGGAGGTAAAAAAGTGAGTTGCCAAGTGACAAAGTTTGGTCCAGCCAACTGGCACAAGGCCAACCCTTGAGCTTATGGAAACTCAAATAGAACTCATAGGCATGCACTAAGTTCTATAGAATGCACTATGTACTTTGGAGCATCAAGGAGAAAGAGTCGATACAGAACAGATAGATTTGCACATCGAATAGCTCAAAAAACTTACTATCTTTGGATGAGACAATGAACTTCAAATGCTCATAGCAACCAGTTTGATTGCAATTAGAAAAAATCCCTTCAACAAGTGTATGTATATTTCTTTCATGTAATGTACAAGTGATTTGAAGTCTTTATATAAACTTTTCAAGTGCTCCACGACTTCTTCAAGTGCATTTTCAAATCAAATGAAGGTGGTAAAGGTTTTTGGAGGTAATCAATTCACTTTCCTATAATTTAGGAAAAGTGAACATCTAGTTTGATCTACTTTTAGGTGATTGATTGATTGATTGATTGATTGATTGATTACAATGCAAGCACCATAAATTCGTCAAATTTGGGCTCTCTTTTATGCTTTTAAAGCAGACAAGGAAGTACATTCAGACATTAAGATCTGATGGACGAGGTGAATACATGTCAAATGAGTTCAACAGTTTTCTAAAAAATCATGGAACTTGGCATTAGTTTTAATGCAAGTACACACCACAACAAAATGGTGTTGCTGAACGCAAAAATAGACATATTGCAGAAAATAGCAAGAGCCTTGATTGCTGAGAAGAATATGCCTCATTGTTATTGGGCAAAAGCTGTGCATACTGTTGTATACATCATGAACAGAACTCCGACTGCTCCTGTACATCAAGTTACACCTGAAGAGAAGTTTACAGGTAAAAAGCCAAACTTATCACATCTGAAAGTGTTTGGCTGTATTGCATATGTACATGTCCCAAATGAATTGAGGATGAAGCTTGATCCAAAAGCAGAAAAGTGTGTGTTCATTGGATACTCCCTTGAGCAAAAGGGATATAAATGTTATAACCCACTCACACGACAGGTAAAGGTGAGCAGAGATGTGGTATTTGATGAAATGTCAAGCTTCTATATAGATGCCAAAGAAGGACTGAGTCTTGAACGAAATGACAAAGAAAATGCTAAAAAATCAAGTGTAGAATCTCAGGTTTTGAGTGGATCGGATGCATCACCAAGCAATAGTTCCAACTCAAATCCTTGGAGTGGAAGATTACGTGGAAATTTAAGTCTACCAAATTCATCAAATACATCCAAGAAAGGTAAAGAAAAGCTTTATGCTGGTCATAAAATATGTGCAGGTTTTAAAGACGTTGATGGAGATTTACGCGGTTTAGAAAAGAGTCTTGATGAGGAACTTGGATTGCCCTCTCTGAAGACTCCAAGAGTAAGAAGGGCGCACGTAGATGATACAAGGAGAAGTGACCCATGACCAAGAAGATTTGGGAGGATGCGGATTCAGTGCAACGATTGACATATGATAGTTACATGGCTCGTCATTATGTCTATATGACAAAGGTAATACAAGATGCTGAACCTTCTTGCTTTGAAGATGCAATTGGAATTGCTGATTGGGAAAAAGCTAAGGATAAGGAGATGCCTGCACTTTATGGAAATGATACATGGAAGCTAGTTCCATTGCCGAAAGGAAAGAAACCCACAGGTTGTAAATGGGTTTAGAAGGTAAAGCATAATGTTGATGGTAGCATAAGCAGGTATAAAGCACGATTGGTAGCTAAAGGATATGCACAGACATATGGCATTGATTATGAGGAAACATTCAGCCTTGTAGCTAAAATGTCTACTGTCAGGACACTTGTTGCATTAGCTACAGCAAAAGGATGGACTTTGCATCAGATGGATGTGAAGAATGCTTTCCTACATGGTGAGTTACATGAAGAAGTATATATGGACCAGCCACAAGGATATGAAGATTCAAAGCATCCAGAATATGTTTGCAGGTTGCAAAAAGGCTTTGTATGGGTTGAAGCAAGCTCCACGTGCATGGCATGCAAGGATTGCTGATTACTTAACCAACATTGGGTTTTCTATGTGTGATGCAGATCATTCACTATATGCAAGGAAGGCTGATGATGGCATCACGATTGTGGCCATTTATGTTGATGAATTGATTGTAGGTGGTAATAATGAAGAAAGCATCAAAGAGGTAAAGCAACTTCTTATGCAAGAATTTGACATGAAAGATCTTGGTGTGCTGCGCTATTTCTTGGGCATTGAGTTTATACATACAAAAACAGGTATATGGATGTCACAAAGGCAATATGCCTTGAATATGCTACAAAAGTATGGTATGGCTGGTTGTAAGCTAATTTCTATGCCATTAGATCAGAATTTGAAGTTGGATACTACATCAAGTGAAGCATTGGAAAATGGTACTATGTACAGGAAAATTATAGGAAGTCTTATATATCTTACAATTACAAGGCCTGCTTTAAGCTATATTGTTGGACTTGAAAGTCAGTTTATGCAGGTTCCCAGGAAGCCACATTTGGATGCTCTGAGGCGCACTCTACGTTATGTGAGTGCTACTTTGGATTATGCGTTGTTTTATGAAGTTGGTGTAGATTTGCAGGTTCATGGATACACAGATGCAGATTGGGCTGGTAGTACTCCAGATAGAAGATCTACTAGTGGCTTTCTTTTCTCACTTGGAGGTGCAGCTATTACATGGAGCAGTAAGAAGCAACCCACTGTTGCTTTGTCCAGTACAGGGGCTGAGTATAGAGGTGCTGCAATTGCAGCATCTGAGGCATCATGGCTGGAGATGTTACTTGTAGATTTAGGTGTGGAAGTGCAAAAGCCGATGCAAGACATCGCAAGAGACTTGGGATGCCCTCGAGACTTTCTTTTCTGCTAGTACCAAAGCAAGAAAGAATCATTGTTGGTGGATTCTTGGACAAGAAGGGATTTGAGTGTTTGTAGGAGAAAAGGGAAAGAAGAGAAGAAAGATACACATTGGAAGCCTCTGTCGATTCATTATAATAAGACAAATACAATGTGAAGCACAATGCAATCCAATGCCTCTGTGCAAAATCCCATAGAGTCCTCAATTACAAAATACCAAATACCCAAGAGACTTGTTGCTGCCGGCCTCCTCTGCACCAAACCTCCACCTTCTCCAAGCCTGCACTTGTGCATCCCTTGCACCAAGCTTCCAATAAGGGGGAGGGATGGATACCTTCTTTCGGCACGCACACACTTCAATGAGACCTTGGGATCCTTGGGGGACTAGCTTAGCACTCCTTTGCACACTTCCTTGGTCACTCTTCATGCACACCTTGCACTTCACTTCTCTACGTCGCACACTGTGTCTCGTGCACTTCTCTCTCTTGCTTCACTTAGACTATGCTCACTCTTGCTTACACTTCGAATGTCCAAGAAGAGTCCTTGCCTTGATTTGAGTGTGTCGATTCACATACGCTCCTAACCACAAGAGTATCTTGGTGCTCACTTTGATATCCTAAGATTGTCTTCACAAGTGGCAGCCAACAACTCCCTGTTTTGTCCTGTAGTGACTTTAGACTAAAACCAAAAATTTTAATTGGGGGCCATACTTTCACTTCTGCATAAGCTGCCGCTTCAAATACCTTCACATTTTCCTTTTAAGTCTTCACTTTTGCACATAAGAGAGGGTTCACCTGAACCTTCCAAAACACTTTAAAAACACTTTGAACCTTAGGGAAATTAGAGAAATACCTCTGCAACCTGCAACCCACTTTCTCCAATTTACCCTTTGTGGACAATTAATTGTTCAGTACCTGTGCACTTTGACACCTGTACTTTAGCACTTTGACTTTGCACTAGTTGACTTTGACCTTGATCTTGTTGACTTTGATCTGTTTGACTTTGACCTTTTGAGTTTGACTATGGTTGACTTTGATTATAGTTGACTTTGACCAATATGACTTTTATGGGCTCAACAATCATCTTTGGAATGAGTTCAACCAAAATGAAGAAGACACCTAAACAAACCATCACAGAGTTTGTTAGGAGGTTGCGGATCAGTTAGCATCGATTGGAGAGCTATTGGAGAAGAGGCTATCATGAGGTGACTTCTCAACGGCATTCGAAGTGATAAGCAATGGCAATCTTTCATGACAGCTTATGATCTCATCATGGATGTGGAGACTCCAGACTTCAATATCTTTCCTGGACAACTCTTCAATCAAGAGGCCAACAATAGCATAAAGGAAGGTAGCTCCTATCATGGTAATTCAACTAGTTCTCTATATGCAGATGAGAAGGATAAAAATCAAAAAGGCAAAAAGAAGAAAGAAGATGAAGAGGAGACTTCCCAAACCAACTTCGCAAGCAAGAGCAAGTGGAAAGGGAAGAAGAAACACTACAACATATGAGGGGCATACCGACACTTTATATACCGACGGTCACACTCGGCGTCGGTATGGGCTTCGGAAAATGTCACTTAGAGATACCGACGGTCAAGTGACCATCGGTATGACCATTTCAAATGGATCATCGGTGTGGCCGGCAACCGTCAGTATAAGCGTCGGTATATGCATCGGTATATGCGTCAGTATAGGTGCCAGTATAAGCGTCGATAATTTACTGGGAATTACCGATGCATATACCGACGCCCACACCGACGCATATACCAGTGGCGAGTTTTACACATACCGTGAACCCGAGAGCAAAACTTCACATTTTTGTGCGTGTTTGAGTACTGTTGGTCTTCTGTCAAACTTGCGCGCACGAACCGAATTGCGACCTGCATTCTCTTGTGCACACACACACACACAAATCTCTCTCTCTACACACACACACACTCTCTCTCGGCTTAGATCTCACATCTTGGTAAGTGTTGCGCGTACTGTTAGCATTTGTGTTTCTCTATGCTTTAGGTTTTATAATTTCTATTTTCTTTGATTTTGCAGAAGTTCTTTGGCGTCGATTGTTTGGAATTGGACGATAGACGACATACATTACGCTTTGACGACAACGATTCAAAAGAGGGACATACTTGTAAGTGATTGTTTTATTCTCTATTGATAGAGAGAGAGAGAAAAGAGAGAGAGTGAGAGATAAAGAATAATGAAAGAAAAGAAGATAAAGATAGGAAAATAGGGCATACATACACACACACATACACACAGATTTACACATTTACACATGCATACATACACACATACATGTACACACATGCATGCTTACATATACACACCTATACACACATGCATGCTTACATACACACACATATAAATTTACACACATGCATACATACACACACATGCATACATACATACATACACACCCATATATACACATATGCATACATACACATACACACACATATACACACATACATATACACACACATATATACACACATATACACACATGCATGCATACATACACACACATATACACACATGCATGCATACACACATATACACATATACACACATGCATACATACACACACATGCATACACACATACATACACACATACATACACACACATATATACACACATGCATGCATACAATATATACACACATACACATACACACACATGTATGCATACATACACACACATACACATACAGACACATGTATACACATGCATACATACACACACACATGTACACATGCAATATACATACACATATATACACACATGCATACATACACACATATACACACATGCATGAATACATACACACACATACACATACACACACATGTATACACATGCATACACATACACACACATGCATGCATACATACACACACATACACACACATGCCCACACATGCATGCATACATACACACACATACACATACACACACATGTATACACATGCATACATACACACACACATGTACACATGCATACATACACACACATATATACACACATGCATACATACACACATGCATGTATACATACACACACACATGTACACACATACATACATACACACACATATGTACATACATACTCATATACTCACACATGCATACATAGACACACATACACATATACACACATGCATACATTCACACACACACATACATACACACATGCATACATTCACACACACACGTACACATAAGCTAGTGTTTTAATTAAATATATATAATTAAATATATAAATTTTCTATTTTGAAGTTTTTTTTTACATCAAATATATAAAAATAGGATTAGGGTTTTTACGCTATTTACACATAACTCGACATACACATATAATATATATATACATGTGTATACACATGTATACAGAAATATACATATTTTAGGTCTAGATATTTAAGATTAGGGTTTTAGGGTTTAGGCATACATATAACTCAATTATATTTATATTAAGGAAAAATATAGAGAAAAATAAGAAAAAAATCTGAATATATAAATAAATAAATATATATATAATATGATTAGGGTATTAGGATTAGGGGTTTAGTTTTTTATAGGTGTTTAAGTATATAGGTTTTAGTATTTCAGATTTAAGTCTAAGTCTTTCTGATTAGGGTTTTAGGGTTTTAATACGTAGATAACATATATACACAAACCCACATATACATATAATACATACATACATGTACATACACATGCATACAAAAATACACATATTTTAGATTTAAATCTTTAAGATTAGGGTTTTAGGGTTTTAACACCTTCATAACATATATGCACACATACACATGCACATATAATACATATACACATGTATATAGAAATATACATATTTTAGGTCTAGATCTTTAAGATTATGGTTTTAGGGTTTAGACATATATATAACTCAATTATATTTATATTAAGAAAAAATATAGAGAAAAATAAGAAAAAAAATGAATATATAAATAAAAAAATATATATATATATATAATATGATTTGGGTTTTAGGATTAGGGGTTTAGATTTTTATAGGTCTAGATATTTAAGATTAGGGTTTTAGGGTTTACGCATACACATAACTCAATTATATTTATATTAAGAAAAAATATAGAGAAAAATAAGAAAAAAATCTGAATATATAAATAAATATATATATAAAATATGATTAGGGTTTTAGGATTAGGGGTTTAGATTTTTATAGGTCTAGATATTTAAGATTAGGGTTTTAGGGTTTAAGCATACATATAACTCAATTATATTTATATTAATAAAAAATATAGAGAAAAATAAGAAAAAAAATTTGAGTATATAAATAAGTATATATATATAAAATATGATGACGGTTTTAGGATTAGGGGTTTATATTTTTATAGGTGTTTAAATATTTAGGTTTTAGTATTTCATATTTAAGTGTAAGTCTTTTTTATTAGGGTTTTAGTGTTTTAATACGTAGATAACATATATACACAAACACACATATACATATAATACATACATACATGTAGATACACATGCATACAAAAATATACATATTTTAGATTTAAATCTTTAAGATTAGGATTTTAGGGTTTTAACACCTACATAACATATATGCACACATACACATGCACATATAATACATATATACATGTATATACACATGTATACAGAAATATACATATTTTAGGTATAGATCTTTAAGATTAGGGTTTATGGGTTTAGACATATATATAACTCAATTATATTTATATTAAGAAAAAATATAGAGAAAAATAAGAAAAAAAAACTATATATATAAATAAATATATATAAAAAATATGATTAGGGTTTTAGGATTAGGGGTTTAGATTTTTATAGGCGTTTAAGTATTTAAGTTTTAGTATTTCAGATTTAAGTCTAAATCTTTAAGATTAGGGTTTTAGAGTTTTAACACGTACATAACATATATACACACATACACATACACATATAATACATATATACATGTAGATACACATGCATACAAAAATATACATATTTTATATCTAGAATTTTAAGATTAGGGTTTTAATTAAATATATATAATTAAATATATAAAATTAAATATATGAAAATAGGATTATGTAAGGAAAAATCTGCATATATAAATAAATATATATATAAAATAAGATAATTATATACATAAATAAATATAAAAAGAACTAGTATTTTAACTAATTTAATTAAATATATATAATCAAATATATAAAAATAGGATTAATTAAGAAAAAAATCCGCTTGTATAAATAATATATATATATATATATATATATATATATATATATATATATATATATATATATATATATATATATATATATATATATATATATATATATATATATATATATATATATATATATATATATATATATATATATATAAAGTAGGATAATTATACATGTTTTAGGTCTAAGTCATTTGGATTAGGGTTTTAGGGTTTTAACACCTACATAACATATATACACACATACACATATAGATTAGGGTTTTAAAATTAGGGTTTTAAGCTTTTTTAGGTATTTAAGTATTTAGGTTTAGTATTTCAGATTTAAGTCTTCAGAGTTAGATTTTTAGGTTTAATAAAAAAAACAAATGTTCTAAAATATCCATATTGTAGCAGATGGCTTCTTTGGATCGTGAAGAGAGAATGGCATGTCCTTGCACACAGTGCAAGTATCAAATTTATCGGAAACGACGGATTTGTATTGCACATGTTAGAGAGTATGGATCCTTTGATAGGAGTCGACTAGAAAACCTATGCTATCATTCGCATGGTCCCCCAGGTGAGTAGATGGACCCAAACGACATTGCACTGGTAACCTCTCATGGACAAAAGAGAGCAAAAAAGGACTTAGACGTACAAGTAAGCACCAATAATATTACACAAAATGAACATATGGAAGAGATGCTTGAAGCATTTTATGAGATGGACGAAGATCATGATGGTGGAGAAAGTGTCGAGAGTTTCATGGACACAACAGAAATTCCACGATCAGAAGTTGATGAAGAATATGAAAACATGTGAAGATTAGCTCGTTTACCACTTTACAATGGAGCAAAGATATCTGT
The DNA here is from genome assembly GCA_020310875.1 of Ceratopteris richardii. NCBI lineage: Eukaryota > Viridiplantae > Streptophyta > Polypodiopsida > Polypodiales > Pteridaceae > Ceratopteris > Ceratopteris richardii. Next base: position 86,714,224 of record CM035436.1, read on the forward strand.
ACTACGTGCTTGACTCGTGATGCTCAATCTGCAATCCATTTATGGATGGTCAGATAGTAGTGTTACTGAATTGTTCAGGTAAGTGGAGAACAAATTGGCTTTCATTGTTGTATCATAATAACTTCATTTACTAATATCATTTTAATTGCTTATTGCAGGCTTCTTAAAGATCTATTTTTGCCAGAGGGCAATGACATGCCTCCAACACGTGGAGATGCAAAAAAACTTTTATAGTCCATTGGAATGGATTATACTAAAATTCATGCTTGTGCGAATGATTGCATTCTCTTTCGGAATGAGTATGAGCGTCTCCACGTATGTCCAAAGTGTGGAGCAAATAGATTTAGAGAAGACATTGTAGGCAAAGAAATCCCCGCAAAGGTTCTTCGCCACTTTCCTATCATTCCACAAATTAAGAACATGTTTAGATGCAAATCTATAGCTGAGTTAATGTCATGGCATACAAAGAGCAGGTCTACAGATAATGTAATGCGAGTGCCTGCTGACTCTGATGCTTGGAAGCACATAGATAGTAAGTGGCCAGAGTTTGCTAGTGAGCCTCGGTCCATACGTCTAGGCCTAGCTATTTTTAAGAATGTGGGAGAACTTCTTTGGAAAACTTTGATCTGAAAGAAAGAAAGCAAAGCACAAAGGGAGGACTTAGAAGAGCGAGGTCGTATGTGAGAGTTGTGGGCAATTATGAAGCTCAACGGAACAGTATCGTTACCAAGAGCTCCTTGGGTGCTTCGTAGGATGGAAGAGCAACAAGTGAAGAAAACAATTTCAGAGTTTCGAACACCTATTGGATGCATGAGGTGTCTAAAGACTGCTTTCACACAAAACGACGATCTTGCAAGACTCAAGTCTCATGATTGGCACAAGTTTTTACATTTTGTGCTCCCTGTAGCCCTAAAAGATTGTCTTTCAGAGGATGTACGAAGAACCATTTATAAAATTAGTTCTTTAGTACGGTGGATATCTTCTAAAGAGATAAATATAGATAGCATAGCGAGTTGGAAACTCAATGCTATCGAGGCTATTTGTATGGTAGAGAAATACTTTCCCACAAGTATTCTCACTATTCAACTTCATTTACTGGTTCATGTGGTAGATGAAGTTGCAATAGCAGGAACTGTTCATAGTCGATGGATGTTCTTCTTAGAGCGTTTTATGAAGACATTAAAAGGGTTTGTTCGACAGAGAGCATGTCCAGAGGGTAGCATGGCAGAGGGATGGCTTGTACAAGAATCTCTTGTATTCATAACTGAGTTTCTACATATGTCGGATCCCGAAATGCCTCGCTTATGGAGCGATGATTAAGATGTTCATCTCGTAGGCGATCAACCACAAGGTAAAGCATTGCAAAGAAAAATGGATGCAGCTTTCAGAGAGAAGGCAATGAAGTTTTGCACAGTAACTGTGAGCCTATGCAGAAGTGGTTAGAAAGGTATGAACTTGCCAAGGAAACTAACACAAAGGAAAGAACTTAGTTTCAAAGAAATCGTTCCACTCGATTTTTTCCTCTTCCAAAAAATCTTCGACCTCTTCCACCTTTTCCAATGAGCAGATGGCTAGATACAACTGTTTCACAAGCAAAGGCAGCGGGTGAAGATATCTCTGAAGAAGAAGAAGAACTCGCAAAAGGATGTGATTGGGAGTATATTAAATAAGGTGCACTATGGTCTCATGGATGACACTTTCGAATCGCACAAATCGATCAAAATAGGTCTACTTTTGATAGTGGAGTGATGGTGAATTTTTTGCAAAAAAGTAGAGCGAGTGCAAGAGATGATAATGCTCTAGAAGGCGAGCTAGATTATTGTGGTGTGATTCAAGACATCTTGAAACTATCTTTCAGAAAGTTTGATTACTTTGTTTTTGATGTGAAATGGTTCAAACTAGTCACCTCTGGAAGAAACGCAACAGTGAGACGGGATAAAAGCGGTTTGCTTCAAGTCGACTCCACAAGATTATGGACAGATGAAAGGGATACATTTGTACTTCCCGAACACTGTGAGCAATTTGTTTTTATACCAGATTCAAAAGACCTAGAGTGGCTATTTGTTTTACAAGTTGCTCCACGTAGTAGAAAAATTTTTGAAAACATAAATGTAGAAGAAAGTCCATCTCTAGTGGACTCAGAGATTCATTCGATAGTCGAGGAGGAAGAGATCATTGTTCGAGAAGAAGAGGTCATTGAAGAAGAGGTCATTGTTCGAGAAGACGAAGCAATAGATGATGATCAGGAGGAAACCAGCATAGCAAGCGATTTAGAAGCCATCAATATAGAGATAGATATTCTTGGTGCATCGGATCTTCAAGAGGATGGTAGACTAGAGGACTTTTGAATAAAACACTTGTACGTACTAATTTTTGCTTTTTTTTGGTTTATTCTCTATATTACTTTTATTATTGCATGCTAATTATTTGAGTTCTCTTATTACAGAGCACGATGGGAGACAGTCCTCTAGTCACTCCACATTCCATGACAGAGGAGCAGTTTTTGGAGTTCATCTCTCAGGTTCCTCCTACGTATATGGTGCTGCATCATAGTATTGGATCGCTCGTGGTAGCACTCCTACCGGCCTCACTCCTGGCGGCCTTACTCTTGCCGGCCTCACTCCCACTGGCCTCACTCCCACCGGTGTCACTCCTGCTGGTGTCACTCCTGCGGGTGGTGCTACTCCCGTAGGAGGTATGTCTCCTAGCTTTGTGACTCCACCATGACCATCTTTTCAACCATCTCCTACTGGGTCTACTAGTAGACATGTGCGTTTCACACCTCAACGCGATACAGGTTCTAGCCCGTCTCGTAGATCGAGGTCACGCTCTGGAGTAGGAGGTTCTAGGAGTGGATCTATAGGTAGGTCTGGAGGCGGTTGTTGTGGAGGCAGTGCGACGGACGTTGTGTCGCCCACTTCTACTCCTAGGAAGAGTACCTCAGATGTAGGTACACCACGCAGTACACCACGTGGAACACCACATACACCTTGGGGTGCTCATGACCATGATGACTCCAAGGTGTATAGTATCCGAGATGGAGCTCCGGTGATGGATGGGGCTGGCAAAGCAATGTGTGCACGCATACGACAGCTTTGCTCCATCCAGTTTGGACACTCTATCATTAATGGAGTGAAGAGGATAAAGATTGGAAGAATTATATCACACAGACGATTTATCAAGATTTCTGACCAGCCGATGGATAGTCTCTTGCTAGTTCAGAGTGGATTCTGCACACCGCACGTGACGTTATGTCCCATCGATGATCTGAGGCTCATGATGCTTTCAGAGCAGGCTTACCAAAGCCTGTATGGTTAGATGCTGAGGAGTGGGACATGATTCGTGACGAGCAGCAGTAGACTCCTGACCGATATCGCCAATAGCGAGATGTCGCAGCCACACATTTAGATACGATTGGACCGTCACATTTGGGTAGCGGCAGATATGACACGATGCATCATGAGTTTGTAAGTACCATTTCATTTATTGAATTTATTTGTGTTAAATTTCTCATGTATGTTTCTCTAATCTTTTGTATATTCGTTTTAGGAGCTAGCAATGGGTCATCCTCCAACACAAATGGAGGAGTCTTACGGATATAGTCATGGGTTGATTGCACTATTGGAGGACTTGGAGGGACGCGGTGCGGTAGTTTCATGGAAGCATTTGCGATGAGGTAATTAATTTATAAACTTGGCTTTTACTTGTTGTTTGTATTTTTCATGTGAATTTATCTCATTCCATTAATGTTCTTTGTTGCATGACTGTTGATATGGAACGTTCTTTGCATGTGTATGGTAGTGGAACACCAATATTTTGTATTTGATTTTCATATGGCAATGCATTGCTTTGCCACATTTTGTAAAAGCATCATATATGACAGTGGTTAACCACACTCTTGTACATGCTTCATTATTGAAATATATAACTTCTTTTGTACATGGTTCATGGTTCATTCTCATTATCTCTTTTGTGTCCAATAATACTCTATTTCATGAAATCATATTTCGGTTGTCATTAGAGTACACATCACATGTACTCGGCTTTTTTTGGGCAGAGTGTATTGTCTTTTGTTAAGCAACATCATGGTAACGTTGCTGTAGCAAAAGACAACACACTCTGCCCAGAAAACATTTTGCAGGTATGGTCATTGGTATAGGTGACGGTACTCCCAGTAATGTCATCGGAATAAGCATCGGTACACCCAATAGGTGACGGTATAGGCGACGGTATGCCCAATAGAGGCCTCAGTATAGGCGCCGATATGGGCACCGGTATTACCGATGCATATACCTATGCATATACTGACACTTATACCGACGCATATACCGACGCGTATACCGACGCTTTGGTACCAACGTGCACACCGAACTTTACACCGGCGTCACGGCAAATAAAGCCGCATTCATTTTCCTCGATAAAAACCTCGGTGTACCATCGATCTGTTGTAGTGAAAGGACCAAAGAAAGACAAATCCAAAGGTCAGAATGTTCAAACTTGCACCATTTGCGACAAGACCAACCACACCACTCAGAATTGTTGGTTCAATGGGAAGATCCAGAAAGGACGTGGAAGAGGTGGATATGGTAGCAATAGAGGTGGAGCTGGACACAACTTTAACAATAACAATAGAGGCTATAATAGAAGGGACTACAACAATTATTCAGAAGATCAACCACATGAACACTCATTCCTTTTCATGAATCTAAGCCACAAAGAAGGTAAAGGAGATGATCATTTGTTCTACATAGATTCAGGATGTTCGAATCATGTTGCAGGCAACATTGCTCTTCTATCTAATTTGGAAAGTCCAAAGCATAGACATGAAGTACAAGCAGGGGATGACACAAAGCACAATGCGGAGAAGGTTGGTAATGTCAAAGCTTCCAATGGCAGGACAAACATTCTAAGTAAGGTTCTCTATGCACCCACTATCACTAAAAACCTAATAAGTGTAGGCCAAATAGTTGAAAAAGGCTTGCAAGTTAGGTTCACCTAACATGGAGCTTTTGTGGAAGATCCATGTCAAGGCTTCAAGAAGATAGCGAGAGGTGAGAAGCATGGTAGGCTCTTTACTTTTGAAGTAGGAGAAACCAGGAAGATAGCTCTATTCAACTTTGGGTCTGAAACCCTAAGTGAGCTTGAAGTGTGGCATAAGAGACTTGCTCATGTGAATTAAAGAACCTTGAAGGATATATCCAGGGATCAAAGTGTTCTAGGACTGCCGAACATATCAAAGCAACACATGATCAACAGGTGCAATGCACGTCAGATTGGGAAGGCACAAAGAAAACCGTTCAACCACAAAGGCTACATCCACAACAACTTATTGGACTTAGTACATACAGATGTATGGGAACCAAGTCAAGAACCTTCATTGGCAGGATCAAGGTATTATGTCTCATTTATTGATGAACATAATAAATGGACTATTCTATACTTTATCAAGAGTAAGAATCAAGTGTTTGATTGCTTCAAAAAGTATCTCACACATGTGGAGAATCATACAGGTAGATCACGCAAGAAGATCATATCTGATGGAGGGGGAGAATACTTCTCCAAGAGTTAGATGAGTTCTTGCAGGATAAAGGTATCAAAAGGGAATTGACTACCAAGTACTCTCCTCAACTAAATGGAATCGCAGAGAGGAGAAACAAGACATTGGTTGGATCAGCCCAAACAATGCTTGAAGAGAAGACGTTGCCGCATTATCTATGGGCAAAAGTTATTTCAACTGCTGTGTACCTTGGCAATAGACTACCATCCAAATCACTTCAAGGTATGACTCCTTATGAAGCATGGCATGGAAGAAAACCTCGTCTTCGGCATTGCAATGTGTTTGGTTGTTTAGCTTATGTTCATGTACCATCACAAATAAGAGGTAAGAGATGAAAGGGCAAAAAAGGCAGTGTTTATTGGATACAATTCAACTTAGATGGGTTACATGTTTTATAATCCTTCAACCAAGCAATTCACGACAAGTAGAGATGTTTTGTTTGAAGAACACATGTCTTGGTATGATGAAAACAAACAAAAGGTAACTCTAGCATATGATCTTGATTTTGATTCTCATCAATTAGGAAGCAAGCATGATATACAGGTCCAAGATCCAAGAAGTGATACAGATGATGACCAAGATTAAAGGGAAAAGGATTACAAGCTATGGAAGTCAAGAGGAAAAGAAAAGATGCAAGAGGTTGGAGAATGCTCCAAACAAGCACCTAGAAGATCAGCAAGAGAGAAGAAACAACTTGAAAGGTATGGATATGATTCCACATTTGTTACGAAGCATTCAATCTTCTTGGCAAAAGACTCTATTTTAGAGGAACCCTCAACCTATGAAGAGGCAAAGGGAAACCCTAATTGGGAAAAGACCATGAAAGAAGAAATAGGTGCATTGAAGGAGATGGACACTTCGGATTTGGTTCCAATGTCGTCGAATCAAAAGGTAATTGGTTGCAAATGGGTATATAAAGTTAAAAGAAATTCAGATGGATCAGCTTGTAGGTACAAGGCAAGATTAGTTGCCAAAGGATGCTCTCAAACTCATGGTATAGAGTATGAGGAAACATTCTCACCACTTGCAAAGATGACTACAATCAGGACATTGATAAGTGTAGCTGCTGCAAGGAATTGGAGACTCCTCCAACTTGATGTGAAAAATGCATTCTTAAATGGTTGGATAAGTGAAGAGGTATACATGTCACAAACACCAGGTTTTGAAAACCCTAATCATGCATCTTATGTTTGTAGACTTAAAAAAGCATTGTATGGATTGAAACAAGCTCCGAGATCTTGGAATTATAGGTTGGTTACATATCTTCAAGATCAAGGGTTCAAAGCTAGCAACTCAGATCCTTCTCTATTCATCAAAATGGATCACAATGAGGTTATCTATCTATGTGTATATGTAGATGATATTATTGTTACAAGTGATGATCTAAATGGCATTCAAAGGATCAAGAGACACATGCAAGAAGAGTTCAAAATCAGTGACCTAGGTGAGCTCACATATTTCCTAGGTATGTAGGTGATATACACAGATGAAGGAATGTATTTGACTCAGATAAGATACATTCAAGATCTGATTCTCAAGTTCAAAATGGAGAACACTAAACCTGCAAGTACACCTTTGGAGATGAATCATAAATTTAGTATTTATGAAGGTGAGAAAATTGGAGACATTAAAGAGTATCAAAGCTTGGTAGGTAGCTTGATATATGCTACTCATACAAGGGTAGGCTTCTCATATAGTATCGGAGTGCTTAGTCAATTCATACACTCATCGCGAAGACCACACGTGGATGCAGCTAAGAGAGTACTTAAGTATTTCAAAGGTACAAACAACAAAGGTATATTCTATCCTTATTCTTCAGATTTGGATATCAAAATATATTCAGATGCAGATTGGGTAGGAGCTAAGGATGATAGAAGAAGTACTTCTAGTTACTTAGCATTCGCAGGTTCAAAGCTAGTGTCATGTAGTTCCAAGAAGCAACCAATAGTTGCTTTATCCTCGATGAAAGCAGAGTAGCAAGGCTCGACCATAGCAACTCAAGAGGCAATATGGTTAAAGGCATTGTATACAGATTTGGGACTTGTGAGTTCCACACCTCACATATTTGGAGATAATGTAAGTTCCATGCATCTAGCGGCAAAACCCTATTTTCCATGCAAGAACCAAACACATAGAGGTGCATTACCACTTCATCAGGGAGAAGCTCATCGCAAAGGAGATTGACATCTCTTTTGTTCCTATCGAAAAGCAAGTAGTAGATATGATGACGAAGGCACTTGATGGAATAAAGCTTTTGTTGGTGGATTCTTAGACAAGAAGGAGTTTGAGGGTTTGTAGGAGAAAAGGGGAAGAAACAAGAAGAGAAAATACACCTGGAAGCTTCTACCGATTGATTACAGTAAGACAATTACAAGGTTTGAAGTACAATACCTCTATGCACAATCCCACAGAGTGCCCAATCACAAAATACCAAATATCCCAAAGTCTTCTTGCTACCGGCTCCTCTGCAACAGACCTCCACCTGCTTCAAACTTATCCTTGTGCACACCTTGCACCAAGCTTCCACAAAGGGGGAGGAGTGAATACCTTCTGTCGGCATGCACCCACTGCAATGGGACCTTGAGATACTTGGGGGACTAGCTTAGCACTCTCTGCACAATCCCTTAGACACTCCCTATGCACTCCTTCACTTCCACTTCTCTGCATTGTCACACTGGTGACTCTTGCACTTTTCTCTCTTGCTTCCTTAGACTATGCTCTCTTGCTTACTCTAAGATTGGTCCAAGAATGGCCCTTGCCTTCATGTGAGTGTGTCAATCACGTACGCTCCTAACTGCAATGGTATCTTGGTCCTCACTTTGATGTCCCAAGATTGTCCTCCCAAGTGGCAGCCAACGACTCACTGTTTTGTCCTGTGGTGACTTTAGACTAAAACCAAAAATTTTAATGGGGGGCCATTCTTTGTGCGTACACTTTTCCGCTTCACATACCTTCATGTTTCCTTTTAAGTCTTCACTTTTACACATAAGAGGGGGTTCACCTGAACCTTCCAAAACACTTTAAAACACACTTTGAACCTTAGGGAAATTAGAGAAAATACCTCTGCAACCTTCAACTCATTTTCTCCAATTTACCCTTTGTGGACAATTCATTGTGCACTACCTGTGCACTTTGACACCTGCACTTACGCACTTTGACTTTGCACCTGTTGACTTTGACCTTGACCTTGTTGACTTTGACAAGTTTACTTGGACTACAGTTGACTTTGACCAACATGACTTTTATGGGCTCAACAGTTGCCCACCACCTAATGTGCTCTCCCGGAGAGCTACAGCCAAACCCATAGCAGATAGGACAGCATGACAAGAGAGGATGAAAACTGAAAGGGGACAGCTGAGCAGCAACCAAGACCATCAAGAGCATCACAGAAAGCACCCGAGAGTACTCAGCAAATTGGGGCGGGGACAGGGGTGGATGGGGGGGTGTGTTTGGAAGAGGGGAGGGGGGGAAAGGATGGGGTGTGGGGGTGGGGTGAGGCAGAGGGTGAAAAGATGAATTGATTTAGTGTGGCAATGAAAGAAACCCAACCCAACCAGATAGAAACCATCCTGTAGTACACAGTCAGCGTAATAAAACAAGCAATAATCAACCAGATAGTACAAAATGAACACTGAACCATAACTCATATAAAAGCAGAAATGAACACGGAAATGAACAAGGAAACAACTGTCCATGGTGAGTACATGAAGTGCCAAGGACTGGCAAGGGGCTGTCGATCAGAAGGAAGTGATGAGCTAAGCAATGCGAAGGGAACCAAAAGGGATCAGTAGATGCAGCCTACACCGAGCCTCACAAAAAAATGAGTAGATGGAAAAACCAATGAAACTGGAACGTAAGTATGAGGGAATGCATAGAACCTAGTGGATAGATACGGAACGCATGACTATGGCAACGGCGGGGAAGGAGGCCTCTCTCCGGGAGGAACATCGTCCCGAGGTAGAGGTAAGTCAGGTGAGCCGGGGGGAATGATGGCTGCCTCCTCAGTGTAGGCAGCAATCCTGCTCTTGTACCTACGGAGGTGATCGCGCTCTCGGCGGACCAGCCGACACGCAGGACTATCACAATGCCTAATGACGCACGCTGGCGGATCTCCATGAGAGCGCGAGTCGCAACATCAGCCTCATCGCGATACCGATCCCGGTCCTGCTGCATAGCTCGCAACGCATCCCCGTGAGGTCTGCCACTGAGCGGCGACCGCAGCACGAATGCGATCGAATGTCATAGCATACTGCTGGTGAAGTGCAGCTGTCGTAGAGACGGAATCAAGGGAGAGACGGGCTTCGTCGGCGCCATCACTCGCGACGAGGCTCGCATCACGCAGTAAGCCCAAAAATGGTGGGTCGTCGTCGAGGCTAGCCGGAATGGAAGGCTGCGGGCCGGAAGGCTGCGTGGCGAGTGGTGGTGGGGGTGGGGCCTGGGTAGGCTGGGGGTAAGTGGGAGAAGCCGGGGGTGAGGTAGGATGACGGGAAGTGGAAGCGGACTCAAGGGATATAGCTGGAGAGGAAGGGGGCTGGGAGGAAGCTGCCGAGGGGTGGAAATGAATGGGCGAGGTAGGGGTAGGGGTAGGAAAGGAATCCATCAAACGCGTACGGACGCGGCGAGCGGGAGAGGGAGTGGAGGCGGCGATGGGAACAGATGTCTACGGAAGAGTGCCAGGGGCGGTGGGAACGACAAGTGGAGGCGGAGGAGGGGGATGGGAAGAATGGACAATAGATGGAGGATGGGCGGGGTCAAGAGTGCGGCTTGATGCTATGAGCTGTGTACCAGACAGATGAAATAGCCAAGCCAACACTGGGGCGGAATAAACGGAGAACGAACGGGTGCCCCGGTGGAGGGCAGTATGGAAGCGGCGAGAGCGCAGGAGGAACGACTAGAACATGAGAGTGCCGTATGGAAATGGGCGGCCATGTAAAAAACAGAAGAGGGGGTCAGCTATATGAATATCGTGCAACGGAAGGTCGGAGGAGGGACTACAGAATAAGAAGAAGAAGATGAACGAATGAAGGACAGCGAGCTGGTAGTGGGTGGGCATGGCATCAATGCCATATAATGAAATGCAGAAAGCGATGGTCTCTTCCCGAGATAACCCTGAGTAAATGGACTACGGAGCATGAAACAAATGAATGCTAGAACCTATGCCGGCAGCTATGACCGCAGGGGTCAGCGAACCGGATGGAAAATGAGGGAAGTCAAGCAAGGCTGTGCAAATATCGGACCCTTCTGCCTCGGATAAGAGGAGTGAGGCCAGTCGCCACGGACCGGCCTGACGCAAGCAACCCTCGGGAAGGAGATCGATGAGCGGGATGGGAGGCAAAGCTAAATGCAGGCGGATGGATAGGGTCGAAGATGGGTCTCGATAGTCAACGATGGAGGACGAGGGTGGACGGGGAACCGGAGAGGTGGAATGACTACTTGAACTACGTGTGGGTCGGCCCCTAGAACTATCGGAAAGTGTCGGCACGGATGTGGGAGGCGGCGCGGCAATGGGAAGATGAGAACCTGGGGGAAGGGGTCTGGGGCTATGTAACGAGGAACTAGAGATGGATAGGCATGGAAGGGAACCCGCGAAAGGCTGACTACCCTGGGAATGGGTAAGGATGGAAGGCAAAATAGGGCGTGGTGCGCGAGAGACGGTGTGGACTATGGAGGGAAGGGTGACCCGAGTGGCAGGGTGGAGGGGGGCGATGGGGACGGTCGAGATGGAGGCCAGAGTGGTGGACGGGGATGGAGCCAGAGGCAATAGGGAGCCTACCTCGGGCTGGAAAGGACCGAAAGCCAAGGCTGAAGGAGCAAGCTCCGAGTACACCTCGGTAGCCATGGAAGAATCCTGCTGGGGAGCGGAAGACGCCATAAGCTCAGAGCAAAAGGCTGGCACAAAGTGCGGCTGCAACCACAAATAACAATGGCTTAAGAAGATAGCTCGAATGTAACTGGGAAAAACCTAATAAAACATATGAACCGGGAGTAGATAACCCAAAAAATGGATCCGGCATGGTCAAATACCCTTAAAACGATTGTAAAAACGCGAAAAACAGATGGGTACAAAGAGAAATACAGCCGAACAATATTCGAGAGTAAAACTATTTACAAAAAAAAGAAAGAAAATAAAAATAAAAAATAATAATAAAAAAAATAAAAGAATAAATATAAACAATTAATATAAAAAAATAAAAGAGAAGTAAATAAAAAATAAACTAAAGAAAAGTAAAATAAACTAAAAAAGAGAAAATAAAAATAAAAATAAAAATAAAAAATAAAAAAAATAAAAAATAAATAATAATAAAAAATAAATAAATAAATAAATAAATAAATAAGAAAAAAATAAAAAATAAAAAAAGATTACCTGGGTGTACGTCCGCGTGAGGTGACAGCTGAGCGCAAGGGGGGGGAGATTATTATATGGGGGGGGGCGGGGGGGGGTTTGGTCGGTGGGGGTTTTTTTTTTTTTTTGTTTGTTTTTTTTTTTGGCAAAAAAACGCCGGGGGGGGTTTTTGGTCGGTGGTTTTTATTTTTTATTTTTTATTTTTTATTTTTATTTTTATTTTTTATTTATTTATTTATTTATTTTGGCAGAAAAAACGCCCTTTGGGGGCTGTTTTTTTTTTTTATTTTAATTATGAAAAAACTGAAAAAATACATAAAAAATCCAAAAAAATGGCAAAAAATTCTAAAAAATTCTGCAAAAATTCTAAAAAAAATACCCTACTCGTTGAGGCCACTTTTCTCACTCAAACCCACAGAGAGCTTCCTTTATTCCTCCCATTTGGCAAGAAAAAGACATTGGAAAGGGATAAAAATTGCTAGAAAAATGCTAGAAAATTTTCCAAAATTATCCAAAAGTTTTACTTTTGCAGAGATTGTGAAATGCCTTCTAGGTGGCTCAAAAACCCCAGTATCAAGAACGAAAATGATAAAGAAAACTACTAAAACTGAGCAAAGTTTGATGAGAAAGCTATGTACAACCTGGACAGATTTTGCAGTTCTAGGTGATCGATACTTCTTCAAGTGTGTTGATGATAGGCCTTGAGCCTTGATATGTTGACGAGTGGCAAGGCCTCTCCTTTCAGCGTCTCTAACTCCAGAGCACCCCAATTCAGCATTGTTTTGACTCTATAAGGTCCTTCCCAATGTGGAAGCCATTTTCCTCTCAGTTGTGTATTAAGATGAGGTCTATGGAGAAGAACTAACATGCCTGTTCCAATGTTATTGTTCCACAGATGGTGATCGTGTGCCTCCTTCCTCTTTATCTGAGTCTCTATCAATTGTTTCGTTGCTAGTAGACGAATCTCCTCCACTTTATGTAGTGCTCCGAGCCTGTGAGAGACCTCACAATCCTTCCTGCCCTGCATGAATGCAATCTTAGGTGAACCATGTAAAAATTCAAATGGCTCAATGGGCGATATGCCATAAACTAGCTGGAATGGAGAATATCCTGTGGCCTCTTTGTAGGCTAAACCTGTATGCCCACAGTGTACCTTGATAAGCAATGCCCCATGAAGTGGGCTGCAACATACACTCCTTTCTTAACATTGAGATTTAAACCTTATTTGTCGACTCAGCCTGTCCATTGGCTCTTGGATAGTAAGCACAAGAAGTCCTATGTAGAATTCTATACCTGTTAAAAATTTCCTACAGGACCTTATTGACAAAATGTGTACCTTGATCTGTACAAATTTCAAATGGGCATCCAAACCTGCAAATGATGCTACTATAAATGAAATCGGCAATAGTTTGGGCAGTGCAATCGCGGGAGGCAATAGCTTCAACCCACTTTGTTGCATAGTCTATAGCTATCAAGAGATATTTTTCTCTTTTTGGAAAAGCGAGAGGGTAGATGGGCCCTACAGAATCTAGCCCCCACTTCTCAAATGGTTGCCAGGAAGTGGAAACAACCAAGGGGTTATGTCTCTGCTTTGTTGGCTTAGGTCCACACCTCTAGCAAATGTCACATGCCTTTCCCCATTCATCTGCATCCCTAAATAGTGTAGGCCACCATAGACCAGCATCCAGTATCCTCTGACTCATAATATGTCCTGGAAGGTGCCCACCACCTGTTCCTTCATGTGCAGAGTGAAGGACTTCCCTCACTTCTTCTTCTTCTTCCAAACACTTCCTGAACCGGTCATCCTTGCCCTGTCTATACAATTTATCTTCAATGAAGGTATATGGTCTACTCTTGATTAGCAGTCTCTTCTTTTGTACAGCACTAGCCTTTTTTGGATACAACCTAGTTTTAATGAAATTTTTGATGTCGTAATACCAACCTTGAGGTTGTACAACAAACAGATGAGCATCTGGAAAGTCCTCATTGATTCCACTAGTTTGATTCATCATATTTATTCTGGATAGGTGATCCGCCATAACATTTTCTTTACCTGGTTTATGGACTACAGAAAAATCAAACTCTTGGAACAACAATAACCACCTCCATATTCTACCAGTGGCTTGTGGTTTGTTGAGTAGGTATTTTAGTGGTTGGTGATCTGTTATAATGATAAATTTTACCCCCAGTAAGTAATGACGGAATTTTTGGACAGCAAAGACCATTTCTAGGGCTTCCCTTTCTGTAGTACTGTAATTCCTTTTAGCCTTAGTCAAGATTCTACTAGCATATTGAATTGGCCTGTCCACTTTAAATTCTTCACTGGGTTGGGTCAAAACTGCCCCCACTGCATAGGCACTGGCATCGACATGTATATGAAAGATTTTTGACCACTCAGGTGTGACCAAAATAGGAGCAGACACTAACCTTGACCATAATGTTTGATATGCTTTTTCCTCCTCTTCTTCCCATTTAAAAGGTACTTCCTTACCTGTAAGTCTAGTCAGAGGTCTGGCTATCTCTGCATACATTTTTATAAACCTTCTATGGTATCCAGTATGCCCCAAGAAACTTTGAATCTCTTTAGGGGATTTAAGTTTAGGCAACTTTAATATAGAAATGATTTTGTCAGGATCTGGGGCCATACCTTTAGCCGACACCACATGTCCTAAGAGGGTTCCTTCTGTCACAAGGAAATGACATTTGTTTGGATTGAGCTTTAACTTAGTCTCCCTGCATCTTTTGAAAACATTCTGCAGCTGCCTCAAGTGGTGGTCCAAACAATCTAGAGGAGTTTCCTTGTGAGATCCTGAAAACGAAGAGAAGTCATCCATGAAGATTCTAAGTGATTCCAGCAATAGGGGGCCAAAAATGAGATTGACCGTTCTGTTAAAGGTGGCTGGAGCATTTCTGAGCCCAAATGGCATTTTTACATACACATATGTTCCCCAAGGAGTGATAAAAGAAGTCTTTTCACGATCCTCTGGATGTATTGATATTTGGTTATAGCCATTGAATCCATCCATAAAGCTATATAATGCATGCCCAGCCACTTCTTCAATGACCTGTTCTGCAAAAGGCATAGGGAAACCATCTGGAATGGTCACCTTGTTGAGTGCTCTAAAGTCAACACAAATTCTGATTTTATTAGTATTCTTCTTTGGTACTATAACCATAGGTGAGAGCCACTCTGAGTGTTCAACAGGAATGATGATTCCTGCATCCTCCATCTTTTGGATTTCCACATAGACAGCTTCAACATATTTTGGATTAAGTCTATAACTCTTTCCTCTTATGGGTTTGGCTCCATCAACCAGAGGGATTCTGTGCTCTCCATATGTTGCAGGCACTCCTTCTAAGTCTTTATAATGCCAAGCAAAGACATCTATATACTGGGTCAAGAATGATTTTACCTTTTCAAGGATCCCTGGGTGGCTCCACAACCAAGTGGCCACCAAAACTGGCTGATTATTGTCTTGAGTGCCTAATTGTATTTCTTGGACAGGATTTCTTGCTACCATATTATCTTCGTGTGCATCTGCTTCCTTGTCTTCTTCTACTAGCTTTTCGTGCATTGCTTCATAAGCAGGTGTATTTTGGACTTCAATGTGTTCCTCCTTGTCCTGCATCCATCCTGCAGGGATTTCTTGAATTGGGAAAGAACATTCTTCACTAGAACTTTTTACCTTGCTTTTAGCTTTAGAAACTTCTTTATCTGTGGTTGTCATATCCTCCTCCAAGTTGTATTTGAGGGGTGTCTTCCTGCCCCTTCTGTGGTCTGTGATGGGCTCTCCCAATCCATCAACCTGGACTTTTCCCTTATCTTCATCATAACCTTCAGTCGTGCAAGAATTATTAAGAAAAATTCCAAAACAAGAGGAAGAGTTGCCTGCTTGGAGCCAATTTAGAATATCCTCTTCTTCCTCGAAATCTATTTGGGGTTGATCCTCCGATTCTGTTTCCATGCAAATGCCAACTGTTTGCATTATGCTAGTGTTTCCTTGATTATCTGGGCCCTCTTCTAAATGAATCTGTGTCAGCTCTTGCCCTTTCTTTTGTACCCGCATAGTGTCCTTGCCCCAATCATGAATGACACTTGCATGCCTCAACCATGGTCGTCCAATTAAGAGAGGAAATCCTCCTTCAACCTGGGGCAATCTTAAAACCACAAAATCCAGAATGAATAGATTACCTTCTACTTCGAGTGGAACTTTTGGGATCACTCCCAAGGGCCTTACTTTGCTCTGATCTGCCAAAGTAACAGTGAAATTTGCAGGCCTTGAAGGATGGAGTCCAATCTTTTTCATTGTGTGTTCAGGCATCAAGTTAATGCCGGAACCACCATCCACAATAACTCCTTGAAATTCATGACCTTTGATAGATACTGTCAGCCGAGGACTTTTATAATCTGTAAGGGGTGCTTCCCCTACAATTTTTCCTTTATGTAAAACAGTGGCCTTTGCCACCAAACTTGTGGTAGAAGCCTCATCAATTATCTGCAATAACTCTGATCTGAATTTCCCATCCATCTTTATCAATTCAAAAATACTAACCTCCTTCTTCATGGACTTGAGTAGTTTTGAAGCCTCTGATTCCTTGAGAGCTTGGACTCCAGTTGACTTATCAAGCTCCTCATGAGCCCTGTTGAAGGCATGCCCAATGGCATCACTGGTGCATATTTGATCTCCTTTTTGACTTGTATCTGCACCTGTGGTGACTTTATCTTCAGATGTTTCTCTATTTTGATTCCCTTCCTTAATCTTTGATTCTTGTCCTATGTCAACTTTAGCCTTCCCCTTGCTTCTTGTCTGCACAGTCAAAGATGTTATTTCTTCTAATTGCACCACCCTGGTAGATGGAGATGGTTCGTTGATTGGATCACACACTTCTTCCTTGTGCACAGAAATCATTTGAATGTGGGGTCCGGAGGAAGAGGCTTGATTCTTAGGACAACAATTTGTATAATGGTCTCTTGCATCAGGGCAGTTCCTGCAGGGAGGGGCATTTTCTGGTAGGGTGCACCTACTTTGATAATGCCCACATTCTCCACATCTGAAACAAATGATTGGCCTCCTAGGCCCATTTCCAAAGTTATTCCTCTGTCTAGGATTATAGTTGTTACCTTGATTTGGTGCAGCAGCCATCACATTTGCTGGTGTTGGAGGTCCTCCTTGTGTCCAGTATGTCGTTGCAGGCATTCCTCTTGATTGGCATTCATGGGCCTCATGGCCAACCTTCCTACATAATTGACAAGTCACATTTAACAGAGGACATTCACTTACTATGTGACCTTGCTTGCTGCACATGGAACACCAAAGTCCACTCTTGATGCCACCTCCTTTGAGCTCCTGCAACTCCTGTCGCAGCTGAGCCAACTCCTCTGCCTGGGCCTCCTCCTCCTTTTGGAGCTTTAGTGCTTCAATCTCTCTTCTCAACTGAGCAACAACATTCTCTTCCTCTTTGTAGGGCTTATTTCTCTTTAAGCCCTCCAACTCTTTCCTTAGCTGTATCACTGGATCCTCCATTTCTGTACCATATGTTGGTTGGGAAGAGGTGGCTCCATACTGGTACCTTATCTGTTCCAAGCGTGTGGCTGTGCTGATGAACTCCTCTATGGAGGCTGTAGGTAGCACTAACTCCTTTATTTTGCATTGGGTGGCCACTGGTAGGGGCTTAGCCAACCATTTCTTGACAAAAAAATCGTGGGGTGGGTCTGGCAATTTAGCCATTAGTGCTTTGGCCCGAGTCACAAACTCTGGGAACTTTTCTCCTAGACCTAATCTTAAATTTTCTAGCTCTTCTATGATAATCTCCGCGGTGTTGCCATGCTGGAACTGATTTTTAAAAGCATCTTTCATCACATCCCAAGTGGTAAAATGGTTTTCAGCAAACTGGCTGAACCACTTATCAGCTAATCCCTCTAATGTGGCAGGGAAGAGAATCAAAAAAGCATCCTCCCTACCCATTAGGCCTCTAGTTTTACATAGTGCTAAAACCCTTCTAATGTGTTCATCTGGATCCTTCTGAGCTAGGCCTTTGAAAGAAGGAAACTTTATATTTAATCTAGAGAGTAAAGTTTCCAAGTCTACCTGACCCGCCATGCCCTTGACTGATGATGTGGAAGATAGAGGACTAGGGGACCTTCTAACAACCTTCCTCCTTGTCTGCTTGCAGGTGACCCTCAATACTTGGGACCGGGTTGCGGTCATGAGCAGCTCATAGCCCACTGAATGTAACAGTATTCTTTCGCCTTTTACTAAAGAATACCGTGTGCTCGGCCCACTGAATGTAAGACACTTGATAAGAATATATTTACCTTTTGTTTGATGAAGTAGCACTGTGGTTCTGTCGACACTTGATATCTTTTATGCTTGACACTTGGTTTCTCCTAAGCTCAAATCTCCTTGGAAGTCCCATCGTGCGTGCCAAATTTTGTTGGTGGATTCTTAGACAAGAAGGAGTTTGAGGGTTTGTAGGAGAAAAGGGGAAGAAACAAGAAGAGAAAATACACCTGGAAGCTTCTGCCGATTGATTACAGTAAGACAATTACAAGGTTTGAAGTACAAGACAAGCCAATACCTCTATGCACAATCCCACAGAGTGCCCAATCACAAAATACCAAATATCCCAAAGTCTTCTTGCTGCCGGCTCCTCTGCAATAGACCTCCACCTGCTTCAAACTTATCCTTGTGCACACCTTGCACCAAGCTTCCACAAAGGGGGAGGAGTGAATACCTTCTGTCGGCACGCACCCACTGCAATGGGACCTTGAGATACTTGGGGGACTAGCTTAGCACTCTCTGCACAATCCCTTAGACACTCCCTATGCACTCCTTCACTTCCACTTCTCTGCGTCGTCGCACTGGTGACTCTTGCACTTTTCTCTCTTGCTTCCTTAGACTATGCTCTCTTGCTTACTCTAAGATTGGTCCAAGAATGGCCCTTGCCTTCATGTGAGTGTGTCGATCACGTACGCTCCTAACTGCAATGGTATCTTGGTCCTCACTTTGATGTCCCAAGATTTTCCTCCCAAGTGGCAGTCAACGACTCACTGTTTTGTCATGTGGTGACTTTAGACTAAAACCAAAAATTTTAATGGGGGGCCATTCTTTCACCTGTGCGTACACTTTGCCGCTTCACATACCTTCATGTTTCCTTTTAAGTCTTCACTTTTGCACATAAGAGGGGGTTCACCTGAACCTTCCAAAACACTTTAAAACACACTTTGAACCTTAGGGAAATTAGAGAAAATACCTCTGCAACCTACAACCCATTTTCTCCAATTTACCCTTTGTGGACAATTCATTGTGCACTACCTGTGCACTTTGACACCTGCACTTACGCACTTTGACTTTGCACCTGTTGACTTTGACCTTGACCTTATTGACTTTGACTAGTTGACTTGGACTGTAGTTGACTTTGACCAACATGACTTTTATGGGCTCAACAGCTTTGTAGATTCAAAGCTATGGCAAGTATTCAACCTATCAGAGAATGAAGGCTCAAGCATACTTTAGCTTGAGGGGGAGTTTTTGGAACATCAAGCTTACACTATGCTTGAGGTGGATTTGATCTACATCAAAGGCTAGCGTGTCAAAAGAATATCTGTTGGAGAGTTCTTTTATTTATGCTCACTTATTGTACTTTTTGAAAAAATATTTTTCATGGATCTTTTACCATTGTAAAAGCTTTGAGATTTACACATGTAAAAGTAGAAAGATAGAGCTCAAATCTCACGAATTCGTGGGGGTTGAGTTGAATTCAATCAAGCAATCAATCACCTAAAAGTAGATCAAATTAGATCTTCACTTTTCCTAGATTGTAGGAAAGTGAATTGAATCCCTCCAACAACCATTCCCACCTTCATTTGAATTCAAATTCCACTTGTAGAAGTTGTGGAGCACTTCTAGAGTCTATATAAAGACTTGAAATCACTTGTACAATACATGGAAGCAATATACATACACTTGCGACCATCATTGTCTTGCTTCTTCAATTTTTTGCATCATTTTCTTTACCAATAGTAATCTTGCAGAGGTTGCTGCTCTCTCTACAGAGCTCCAAATTGAAAGCGAGATGGATCATTTGAAAGTTATTTGTGTCTAGTTTATGCATATACATAGCATTTGGTTCAGTAGATTGGACGAAATTGCAGTTTTTTTATCTCCGGGTCAATCTCTATGTATTCCTGAAAAATAGGAAGTACCACCGGTGAATGTTTGATTCATTCCTATAGCATATTTTTCTTATTCCTTATACTTTTGTGCATTATATACACTCAATCCTATGTGTATCACTCCCATAAAAGGATTATTTCTAATTGTAATCATCCCCATCACTATGAGCATTTGAAGTTCATTGTCTCTTCCATAGATAGTATGTTTTTTGAGCTAGTCCATGTGCAAACCTATCTGTTTTGTATCGACTTCCTCTCCTTGATGCTCCAAAGTACATAGTGAATTTCTTTGCACTTGTCACATGCTTATAAGGTCTATTTGAGCTTCCATAAGCTCAAGGGCTAGTCTTGTGCCGGTTGGCTAGACCAAACTTCATCGCTTCGAAACGCATTTTTCTACCTCCTACAAGCTTCTCCAAGTTCTTTCCGTTATGACATGTATACCTCTTTAGTTATCCAACCATTTAGAAATGCTTTTTTTACATCAAGTTTGAGGAGTCTCCAATTTCTTGCAGTAGCTACACTTATCAATGTTTTAATTATAGTCATCTTTGCAACTAGTGAGAATGTTTCCTCATAGTCTATACCATGAGTTTGTGAGCATCCTTTGGCAACTAATCTTGCTTTTTACTTGCAAACTCATCAATCTCACTTTCTTTTAGCTTTATATAACCATCTGCAACCAATTACCTTTTGATTAGATGACATTAGAACCAAATCCCAAGTGTTCATCTCCTTCAATGCATCTATTTCTTCTTTCATGGCCTTTTCCCAATTAGGGTTTCCCTTTGCCTCTTCATAGGTTGAGGGTTCCTCTGAAATTGAGTCTTTTGCCAAGTAGATTGAATGCTTTGTAACAAATGTGGAATCATATCCATACCTTTCTAGTTGTTTCTTTTCTCTTGTTGATCTTCTAGGATCTTGCTTAGAGCATTCTCCACACTCTTGCATCTTTGATTTTCCTCTTGACTTCCATAGTTTGTGATATTTTTCCCTTTCATCTTGGTCATCATCTGTATCATTTATTGGATAATGGACATGTCTATCATGCTATCTTCCTAATTGATGAGAATCAAAATCAAGATCATATGGTAGAGTTACCTTTTTACTTGTAGTGAATTGCTTTGTTGAAGGATTATAGAACCTGTAACCCATTTGAGTTGAGTCATATCCAATAAACACTGCCTTTGTTGCCCTTTCATCTAGCTTACCTCTTATTTGTGATGGTACATGAACATAAGCTAAATAACCAAACACCTTGAAATGTCCAAGGCTAGGTTTTCTTCCATGCCATGCTTCATAAGGAGCCATAACTTGAAGTGATTTGGATGGTAGTCTATTGACAGTGTACACAACAGTTGAAATAGCCTCTTTCCATAGATAATGTGGCAATTTCTTCTCTTCAAGCATTGTTCTAGATGATCCATCTAATGTCTTGTTTCTCCTCTCTCCAATTCCATTTAGTTGAGGAGAGTACCTAGTAGTCACTTCCCTTTGGATACCTTTATCCTGAAAGAACTCATCAAACTCTTTGGATAATATTCTCCCCCTCCATGAGATCTCAGCTTCTTGAGTGATCTACTTGTATGATTCTCCACATGTGCTAGATAAGTTTTGAAGCAATCAAACACTTCATTCTTACGTTTGACAAAGTATAGAATAGTCCATCTACTATGTTCATCAATAACTGAGACATAAGACCTTGATCCTGCCAATGAAGGTTCTTGAATTGGTCCCCATAAATCTATATGTACTAAGTCCAAAAAGTTGTTCTCGATATAGCCTTTGTGGTTGAATGGTTGTCTTTGTGCCTTCTCAATCTGACATGCATCACATATGTTGATCATGTGTTGCTTTGATATGTTTGGCACTCCAAGAACACTTTGATCCCTGCATATATCCTTCAAGGTTCTTTCATTCACATGAGCAAGTCTCTTATGCGACACTTCAAGGTAACTTAGGTTTTGAGACCCAAAAGTGAATAGAACTATGTTCTTAGTTTCTCCTACTCCAAAAGTAAAGAGCCTACCATGCTCCTCACCTTTGGATATCGTCTTGAAGCCTTAACATGGATCTTCCACAAAAGTTCCATGTTGGGTGAACCTAACTTGCAAGCCTTTTTCAACTATTTGGCCTATGCTTATTAGGTTTTTAGTGATAGTGGTTACGTAGAGAACCTTACTTAGAATGTTTGTCTGGTCACTGGAATCTTTGACATTACCAATCTTCTCCATATTGTGCTTAGTATCATCCCCTTTTTGTACTTCATGTCTATGCTTTTGACTTCTCGAATCACACAGAAGAGCAATGTTGCCTACAACATGATTTGAACATCTTGAATCTATGTAGAACAAATGATTATCTTCTTTATCTTCTTTGTGGCTTAGATTCATAAGAAACAATGAGTCTTTGTGCGGAAAACTTCTAAATACTTTTTGAATTCCCTTCTATTATAGCCTCTATTGTTATTGTTGAAGTTGTTTCCACCTCTGCCTCTATTGCTACCATATCCACCTCTTCCACTTCATTTCTAGGACTGGCCATTGAACTAGCAATTCAGAGCGGTGTGGTTGGTCTTATCGTAGATGGCACAAGGTTGAACATTCTGACGTTTGGCTTTGTCATGCTTTGGTCCTTTCTTGTTCCCTTTCCACTTGTTCTTGCTTGCAAAGTTGGCTTGGGAAGTCTCCTCTTCATCTTCTTCCTTCTTCTTGCCTTTCAGCTTCTTATCCTTCTTATCTGCATATAGAGCACTACTTGAATTACCATGATAGGATTTGCCTTCCTTTATGCTATTGTTGGCTTCTTGATTGAAGAGTTTTCCAAGAAAGATGTTGAAGTCTCAAGTTTGCACATCCATGATGAGATCATAAGCCATGGTGATGGATTTCCATTGCTTATCACTTTGAATCCCATTGAGGATTTGCCTCATGATATTCTCTTCTTCAATCAGCTCTCCAATGGATGTTAACTGATCCACAACCTCCTTCACCTTGGTAACAAACTCTGTGATGGTTTGTTTAGGTTTATTCTTCATTTGGTTGAACTCGTTCTAAAGATGATTCTTTCTTTCTTTGGTACTAGCAGAAAGGAAAGTCTCTAGGGCATCCCAAGTCTCTTGAGATGTCTTGCATCCTCTAATATGTGGTAATAGAAAGTCAGAGATAGAGTTTAGTATGTACAACCTTGCTTGAGCATCCCTTGCACACCAAAGTATGAGCTTATCTATCTCCTCTTGTGTAGGGCCTCCTTTGCATCTTGGAATAGGCATAAATTCATCACCTGCAACAATTCCATAAAGATTCCTACCTTGTAAATAGGCCTTCATTTTCATTTTCCAAGCCACATAGTTGTGTTGATCAAGCTTATTAATCATTGAAGGAAAGTTGTCACTCATCTTGATCTATCTCTGATACCACTGAAAGAACATGGAGAAGCTTTTAGGAGGTAGAAAAGTGAGTTGCGAAGCGACAAAGTTTGGTCCAGCCAACCGGCACAAGAACAACCCTTGATCTTATGGAGACTCAAATAGACCTTATAGACATGTGATAAGTGTAATAAAATGCACTATTTACTTTGGAGCATCAAGGAGAAAGAGTTGATACAAAATAGATAGGTTTACACATCGAGTAGCTCAAAAAACTTACTATCTTTGGATGAGATAATGAACTTCAAATGTGCATAGCAACCACCGTAATTACAATTAGAAAAAATATTTTTGTGGGAGTGATACACATAGGGTTGAGTGTATAGAATGCAGAAGAGTACAAGGAATAAGAAAAATATGCTTTTGGAAAGAAGCAGACACTCAATAGTGGTACCTCCTATTTTTCAAGAATATATAGAGAAAAGCTAGAGTTTTTCCCAATCTACTAAGCCAAATGCTTTGAAAAGTTACAGTCATAAACTAAACACTAATATCTTTCCAATGAGTCCTCTATCATCCGATTTGGAGCTCTGTCGAGAGAGCCCTGAGATAGAAAGACTGCAATTTCTCCCAATTTACGAAACCAAATACTTTGAAAATTTACAGGCATAAACTAGACACTATTATCTTTCCAATGAGTCCTATCTCACCCAATTTAGAGCTCTATGGGGAGAGGAGTAGCCTCTACATTCTTATTCTTGTTGAAGAAGATGATGTAAAAAAATGAAAGACAAAGATGGCCACAAGTGTATGTATATTGCTTCCATGTAATGTACAAGTGATTTGAAGTCTTTATATAGACTTGCCAAGTTCTGTTCTCCACAACTTCTACAAGTGGATTTTGAATTCAAATGAAGGCAGTAAAGGTTGTTGGAGGGAATCAATTCACATTCCTACAATCTAGGAAAAGTGAAGATCTAGTGTGATCTACTTTTAGGTGATTGATTGATTGATTGATTACAACACAACCACCGAAAATTCATGGAATTTGGGCTATCTTTTTATCTTTTACATTTGTAAAGCTCTAGGCTTTTACAATGGTAAAAAATTCATAAAAAATCTTTTAAAAAAATACAATAAATGAGAATGAGTAAAATAACTCTCCAACATATATTCTTTCGACGTACTCCAAGCCATAGCTTTTGATGTAAATTAAATCCACCTCAAGCATAGTTTAAGCTTGATGTTCCAACACCTCCACCCTCCCATGCCTCCCCCTCCCTTGTAGCACCCTTGCTTAGTAGATCCCACCCCTTTATTCTTGCTTGCCCCAACCCCTCCCCCCTACCCCTTTTCTTACATGTACCCCCTCCTCCATCCCCCATCCCCCCGCCCTTACTTCCTCCCGCCCACCCTCTTTGCACCCCCTCCCCCCTTCCCCTGCTCACCCCCCCTCGGCCTCCCCTTTTGTACCCTCCTCCTTCCTCTCTCCCCTCCATTGTCATCAGACCCTTCCTCTCCCTTGTCATTATTTAGCATCGTTGGTGTCTTAGAGGGCATTCCCTAGCCTTTTCTTTGATCTTTCTTTCTTTGCGTGCATTAGACACGGATGACTTTGAGCCCCCCCTCCCCCCTTGCCTCATTTCACTCTATCGCCCATCCAAATATCCCTTATCGACTATGGTAGAGTGAGGTTGGTTTTAGAAGTCAAACACCTTCAAGTTTCCTCAATTATCTACAAAACCAGAGGACTACACCCTAGCCATGGGAAACCCAGGGACCTTCTTCAAAGCAGCTTGATTTGGTGAGGTTGTCAAGTAAGCTGATATTCATAACCTGCATCATACCTTTTATGAAGTTGACATTGGGTCTCTAGAGGTTGCCACCTCAATGATTGCCTTATTGTCCATTGTAGTTCATGCTGGTCAGGCATATGTCTACCCATGAAGTCATGGATTTGATCCTCCAGCAGATTCATCTTCAACTTTCATTCACAAGAAAGCACATGGGTTTTCTATGTTAGCTTCCTTCCTTGTCCTACACTGCATATGCTTGTTGCCGCAAATTGGGTGGTCTCTTGGCACCTTCTTGAAGGTCCCAAAGATTGCACCTTTGATTTTGGGCAAGGCAGCAAGCCTCTAATCGGTACAGATTCTCATCTTTGATCCTGCAAAATTGTAATCAGAGATTGAGCTTTTTCTACTCTTAGGTTAGTAGTTGATTTAGAGGGTCTAGTAGTTGGGCCTTCCAAATCAATACTTTGCCTATAGCAAGGTTTGTTACATTGCAAAGGTGTGCCATTTGAGGACCAAAAATTAGATGAGATAGCATTCGGGACAAGAGGCTCTATGACCACCTTGCTGGTGTCTCATCCTCTTTCCCTTGCTTTGGCTCCATTAGGCTTCTTGAATCCAGATGAGGGTGGATTTCATCATCACTCTGATATCCAGGCTGCCTCAATTGATCCCTTGTCCTCTAGCATGGGTTGGTGGCAACATGGGTGTCAGTAGCAGTTTGGGTGACACCGACAACCGATAGTACAGGAGGGGTATGCTCCCATGGGGAACTATTTTAGAGAACTTTAGAAGGATTTCCTTATGATTCCTGACATGTTCCTAGAGCATGTGCCCTCTTTTGTTGTCCCCCTTCCTTGAGGTGTCCTCTCATGGGCCCTTTTCCTCACTCTCCATCCCATCGATGCCCTCACCAGGGCCATCCACCTCTCCGAGGCCCTCCTGATAGCATGGTATGTCTACTCATAGTCCTATGCAGTCCCTTGATAGTGACTTCTTGGGAGGCCGATGGTCCATGAGGGTGAGTCTCCCTTGCAACCCCTTTCTCATTGGGTATGTCACCCGTCACTGGTATTCCATCATGACTAGTGAGCTTTGATTATCCCTTGGGAGAGGAGAGCTTTGGTCATGGATTTTTGTGGTTCTTTGTTAGGCAAGAATACTTGCTTGCTTCACTTGTTCTAGTCCATGCTTTGGCTCTTGCGCCCCCATCCAAACTGCCTTCGAGCCAGTAGTTGCTTTCTCTTTTCCTCTCTATTCCTCAAAACTTGATAGCTCTCTTGGAGAGGTCTTGGACTTTGTTTATGCTCAAGTTATTGAGTTTTATCACCACATTAGGGAGCTTGACTACAGTATGTTTGAGCTGAAACAAAACTTTATGTGAAACCTTTCCCTATAAGAGGCCCTAGATATTGATGGGTGCCAAAGAGGAAATTATTGATAATAGTTATGAATGTTCCCACTACAATTAAGACATGCCCTAGTAACCTTCCACATGAAATGAATGTCTAGAAGAAAAACTGATCAATTTGAACATCCCTTGTAAAGAAGAAAAATAACCTTTTTGAACTTTTTTAACTTATGTGATGAAATAGTGCATGTGAGAGCTTCAAAATAGCTTCAAAGGTCACCCAAAAACTATATCAAACAATGTTTGAGAGGTCAAAATAGAGCTTTCAAGAGCCAAAGAATGTTCAATGTAAGGCCATGGCGTGTCTTTCTTGCTCCTACATCATCACGAAGGTGTGGCTTAGTGGTGGAAAATCACTAGTTAAGCGAGCTCTCACGATGAGAATACTAGAAAGTCTCAACTAGCTGTAACATGCACTATTTTTTTGAAGGATACCATAGACATCCTCTATAAATGTATGCAGAGCTTCCACAAAATGCAAAAACTTGAGAAATGATAGTGCATAGGTTTCACAATACACAATCTCAATATAATTTGTGTGACTTGCCAAGCCACTATACATTCTATTGGAACATACATATACAAGAGTATACATTCTATTAGAACATACATATACAAGAGTGTTAGAGGCTATTTTTCCTTTCCCATGACACTAACGATAACATGTGGATTAGTTTTCAATGTGTTTGGAGAATCCCTTACTTTTTGCATTCTTTTTTTTTCTTTTTTTGAGCGTACAATGAATTGTAACTACACACACTCGACTTCACAAGGTAGAGGCACCCATCTTTGAGAAACTCATAGATATGTCTAGCCAAGACTTGAACCCAAGACTTCCTCCCAAATACTCGAGGCATCAAAGCACTAGACTACACGGGCTTGAACGCATTCTTTGTATTTTGATTACAACAAATAGTCATATAACGAATGGGAAGGATAATTTGTAGAAAGAGATTAAGATTGAAAGCCAGTATTTTACGATATTAACTTAGTATAGAATGATTTAATCGAATTTACAATGATATTTGAGGGCATGGCTTAGCGGCTACCACACTTATACCGCTGATAGTATGTTCAAGGTTCAAGCCTCGTCTTTGCCCCATCAGTAGTGAGGTAAAAGAGAAAGTCTTGTACTTTCAACCATTTTAAAGCATAGTTGATTCGAAGAATAGATAGTAAGATCAGACCTCCAAGAAAAAAGAAATTTATTTCTGTCTATCACCCTCTCATTGAAAATAAAAAGTCGGTCCTCCTATGGCAAATTTTACACCGTGGAATATGGACCAATGTAAAAGCTAACAAGATCTGTGGTGTTTCGCCCTAGTACAAGCAATGTTGCCATAGCAAAGAGGATATTGGTCACCTGTTCTTTGCTTGCCCTAAATCCCTTCTGGGACTCCAAGAACAAATCAATTGGAAGCAATCCCTCATTGGTGAAGCGATCAGTTGCTCTGCCGCATTGTGGAATGCGATCAGGGGAGAGATCCTTTGGAAGATTTGGCGGGAAAGATGCACTCACAACTTTGGCAATACCCCCAAGGAGTGCTCGATCGAGAAGTCCCTATCGGCAAGAGAATTGGTAACTACAAGAAACCCCACCCCCTTCAGACATCACAAAAAGCTATAGTATGTCAACAATAAGCTTAAAACCAAGTGGGCTCCGCATGATGGGGATGTGAGGTTTATCAACCTCCTCTATAACTTCATGTAAGCTTTGTAAGGTCCACCACGAAGGCTCTTGTTGATTGTCGGAAAGAAAATGAGACTTCAGAAACATATAAATTGGATGCATCCTTTGCTCGGAGAAACGTTCAGTTGCTCCGCCTCTTTGGAATGCCATCAGAGGGGAGGCCCTATAGAAGATCAGGCGAGAAAGGTGTGCTTGCAACTTTGGTGACTCCCCCATAGTGTGGTCAATTGAGAAATCATTGTTCCTCCTTGGCAAAAGGATTGCTAATTGTAAGAAATCCCCCCCTTTTAGGCATCATCAAGTGCTCCCTACAACAAGCTTAAAACCATCTACGCCCCGCATGAGGGTGATGAGAGGGTGACTAACCTTCTTTGTAATGACATCTGAACTCTGTAAAATCTACCCCCGCTATGTGGGATTCGGGGGATCCCAGGGCACTAGTCCCCTTCTCTTGTACTTTTCTTTTAATTAATTCAAGTCTCAGAGAGTAGGCTAAGAATCTAGGCAGACTTCCCTCTTGTGCTAACACTAATAAGAGAGTCACCAAAGGTCATGGTAATCTCAAGTTCCCACCTCCATCCTCCTATCCTACCCTTGGATATGTCAATCATGAAGCTTCATTCGAGTTGTGCCTCTGCCTCGTTGGTGTATTTTGGGTACCGCTTTGTGGATCTGTACAGATCGATTCTGATTGATTTCTCCTTGCGAAATGTTGGATTAAAAATGTGTTTTATAGTGTTGCCAGTTAGCACCTCCTCGCTAGCCCTAACAAACACAGAAAATACCATTGTGCATTTTCTTTTGCCATCCTCACCTTTAATGATCAGATCAATGGGGTAGTCTTCTTCCGCATTTCGTATAGTACATATTCTGTAGCTCCTTCTTGAAATTCTCGATGAAATTTAGAGTTTCTTCAGATGTTTCAATACGGCACCATGGTAGATAGCTTTTCCTAGTCCGTCAAGTATTATGATCTGGTCTACATCGCTATCTAAACCCCAATGGTACCCTCTCTGGGTCGAGCTCTCCAATCTCCCTTACTTCCTTTACGGATTTTTGTGGGATCTCATCTCTTCGATTGGCAACCCATTGGCCTCACGCGGAGATGTTGGGGGTTTCATTTATGAGGGCACCAGACATGCATTTAATGCTCGTTGGCATCCTCAAATGTGTGTGGAAGCAGACCTCAGCATGCCTCTCCCCTCGAAAATTATTGTCGACTTGGGTGAAGGGGAATCTTGGGTTTAGGAGATCACTTTTAAAATTCAACCCAATGCTTGCTTTCATTGTGGTCAACAAGGCCAAAGAATTAAATATTGCCCCCTGAAGCAGAAGAATAAGCACGAAACAGCCAACAAAACCCAAACACTCAAGGGGAAGTAGGTCAGCCCAACCTTTCAAGAGAAAGTCAAGGATGAAAAAATCCCAAAAACTGACTCAGAAGGGTTTACAAAGGTTAGAAGAAGAAGGAAAGCTAGCCCTAGGAGAAGCCCAAGCCCAAGGAGACTTTCAGAGAAGACCCATACACCAAAAAAGTCACTCAATAATGTATACTGCGACCTCGAGAAGGAGGTTAACGAGCTTGATTATCCGAGAGTGATCAGGGACTTTGCGGGCACAAGTAACTTACCCTTGGAGTGGCCCCCCTCTAATGAGGTCAATCAAGAGGACTACATAACTAGCAAAGAAAACGGATTCACCACAAGTAATGAGGACAATATGGACAGTGAAAGTTCCATCATTGGAACAACAACACCAGAATTGGCCTCTCCATCTCCCCCACAGGAGGCTTTCAACAAGGGGAAACAATTGGCAGGTATGCCTTAGAAAAGCCCCCTTAAACCAAAGATGCATGGTCGGGACTATCCCCCCTCAAGAAAGAAAGAAGACTCCAAGAGGAAAAAAGAGAAGTCACACCCTCGGGATGAGGGAAGTGCAAGAAAATGATCATTGCTTCACTAAACACTAGGGGGCTAACTGACCCCACAAGAGCCACCACTATTGGTCAATGGCTCTGCGACATAAGCTTAAACCAGGATTTCATTTATCTTCAGGATATTAAAATTGAAGGAGAAGACCTTCAAAAAAGATATAAGGGCATCTCTCAATCCCATGTGTGGTTTTCCACAACCCATCAGCGTGGTTCTAGTGGAGCTGCCATTGGTATCAATCACCTATGGGCTAATAAGCTAGACTACACCAGTGAAAACAGAAACCATAGGTGGATAACCGTTACATTCAGTACCCCCTTTCAATTCTCCCTGATATCTATGTATGCTCCAAACAAGGATGCTGCGAGGATCAATACTTGGTCCTCCTTGGACTTGTTTTCTCATAATGTCATGATTTGCGGTGACTTCAGTATGGTGGAAGACCCCTCTAATAGGTGGAACAACAAGGGCTGCATCATTGATGGCCGGGAGAAAGACACATGGGACCAAACCAAACTATTTTTGGATCTGGTCAAAGTCAAGGACCCAAATGGTTTTTCTTGGTCCAATCTTCAATTGGGTGAGGACTTGAGGAAAGGGAGACTTGACAGAAGCTACATTTCATAGAATCTTGTCCATCAATGGGGTCCTCACACCTTAACACAACGTATCAACCTCAACGTCTCAGACCATTGCCCAATGGCGCTCACCTTCCCCTCTCAATCTAAAAGTTGCAAGGCATCTTGGTTTCACGCCAGTCTCTTTGTCTTCTCACTCCCCTCTATCCATCAAGAAATCGCTAATGCTTGGCTTGAGCCCTTCATTATCTGCACCTCTCCAGCCAAGTGTTGGAGAAATGCGGTGGAAAAGTCTCGTCAGATCTTGATTAGGACCACGAAGGTTCTCAAAACCATGGTTCGAAGACGTAGAGAAAATCTATACTGCAGGCTCCGAAGACTCGAAGAAGAAGTTAATAAACGGAAGATTCAATCTCAGAAGGGACTCCAAAATATCAGAGGAAGATTAAGATATGAGGAGGAGATCAAAAGAAAAAATCTTCAAATTTATTTTAAGGAATGGTGGGGTGGTAAGGCAGAGACCTTCCAAAGATATGTGCAATATTCTCAGAAGAAAACAAATTAGAGACGAGACCCCGCTATTGCTTGACAAGAATGGGGTGGAATGTAAGACAGAGGAAGAGAACATTGGGATTATAGAAGCACACTTCACGAGTCTCTTGGGTGGTTGTCGGAAGTAGCAAGAGGCATAGAAGACACGGAAGCATGTGAAGACAGAGCACAACAAAGTAGCCGGGAGCTAGTCGAATTAATTTTACAAAATACTTTTCAAAAACCTCCAACAATGATTTTCATCACTATTGTAACATATGTAACATAGAAAAACCCGTTTAGTAAATTGTAGCTCCATTTTGTGCAAGCCAAGGAATCCTCGAGCTTGAGGAGCTTAGGTCGAACGAGCCTACCAATTTTGGCTATTTTTTAACTATGCCGGTCACTAGATGTGAAACCGATCAAAACTAGTCTAAAAACTATAAATAGAGCTAGAGAGCTCATTTTTGAGGTTAGCTTGTTTGAGTAGAGAAGAGCTTAGAACTACTTTGAGCTTGTAAGAGTGTTCTTAAATAATAGAGTTGATTTCCTACCTTCCATTGTGTCTTGCTTGTTTCTTCATTGTGTGTGTGTATGGGTGTGTGTGCATCTCTATGCTTCTCACCTTCACTCTCACTTCATCTCATATTCACGATCTTCATATCACTCCTATCTCTTCCGCGGATTGACATTAAGGAGGTGGAGCTTCTTAACGTGGTTCTCACCATTGTGCTAGAGCAACACCAAAATTGGCACCGTTGTTGGGGATCGAGTCTAGGATGAATGTGTGATGGTAAGAGTATAGCAAGAAGTGGCGTTGGAAGGTAAAAAACTTTAGTTTTTGTTGTTTTTTTTCATTATTTTTTAGTGTTTTTCATCTCCCCTACACTCCATCTTCATCACCGCATCATCTTCTTCCACTTCGAAAAAATCACAAAATTCACCATATCCACCCATTCTCCTCATTTTCCCTCATTTGTGCATGCGAGAGAGAAAGAGCTTTTGTGCTCGTGTGTACTTTTGTGTTTTTGAGTTTTCTTGCAGGTACAGAGCTCCAAAACATCAGAAAAGCTTCCAAAAGGTAAAAAATGTACTTTCTGTCAGAAATTGCTGACTGTGTCAGACCATCGCGATGGTCTAGCAAACTCAGAATTTGAGGTAGGCGACCACACCAGCGTGTAGGCGATCCTTGCGCACATAGGAATCCACATTTGCTTTTTGAAAATTTGCATTTTGGTGGACCATCGCGATTGGCTCACGCCATTGCGACGGCTCGACCGGACCATCGTGACGGTCTCACGCCATCGTGATGGTTCACTTGAACCATCGCGACGGTCCCGTCGACTCCATGCCATCGCGATTGGCTCATGCCATCGCACCGATGCTACCACATGGCAAGCTAGACCATCGCGATGATAGCCTTAGACCATCGCGACGCCTCGAAACTCGAACCATCGCGATTGGCTCAAGCCATTGTGCCCCGTGACCATCGCGATGGGCTCACGCCATAGTGATTGTCGCATTGACCGTTGACCGATGCCATCGCGATTGCTCGCCGATTAGACCATCACGACAGTTCATTCACACCATCGTGATTGTTCACTTCAGACCATCGCGACAGTTCCTGCCTTCGGACCATCGCGATTGTGCCACGCCATCGCGACGGTTCACTTGGACCATCGAGACGGTCCCAAGCCATCGCGATTGTCCCAGACCATTGCGATTGTCCACCCCAAATGCAATTTTTAGGGTTTGATTTTTGGAGCAAATTTGGGGCTATTTTTTGAAAACTTTTGGGTGATTGCACTCATAGGAGACCCCTTAGCTCATATTTGGAGAAAAACCTGTTTGTCAGTTTTTACCCCCGAGGGCCTGAACGATCATATCTTTTTCAGCCGAAGCCCGTTTTTTGAGCTTTATAGCTCGTTAGAAAGCTCTTTACGTGTACTACGTGACCTCATTTGTTTAAAAAAAAAAAAAGACATTGATTTTTAGATAAGCTAATTTGAGGTTAACATTGTTGGGACTAGAAAAGCATGGGGGCATTAAAATTTGACCAAGAGGGAAGGGACCTTTGAAAGTGTATATATCAAAGTGCTTGATCATCCATTTGAGGATCGGTCTAATAGTGGGATTTTACAGGTCTAGCAAGGATAATCAAGGGCAATCAAGGCAAGGTAGCGAAGAACGCAGGGCTTGGGAAGTGCAACTTCTTGGGCAATAGGGCAACCAACAAAGCTGACTCGAGGTTGGAAGATTACTCAACTCCCTCAGTCAATTATTAGCTTATGCTAAATGTTAGCATTGTAGATTAACGATGATAGGAATGCATCAAGTTCAAGAGATTTAAATTTTCAAGTCTGAGACTAGAGTAAAGGTGTGTGATACAAAAACCTAAAGGAAAGAACTTAAGTCTGATGGAACGAGAACTCAAAAGTACCATAGAAAGTCGATTCCTGACGTATACATTGAGACAAGACAAGAACTTAAAGACATTTAAAGAGAAACAAGCAATAAAGAACAAAGAACCATTGACAATCAGAGAAGTGCCGCGAAGTAAATTCATGAACCTTAGATCGGGCAAGCATATAGGTAAGTCAGACCGACAAAGCCTTAGATCATCAGAAGCAAGTGTAGGAACCACTGCACGATCATGGGCACAACAATTGAATAATAGTTATCCCTACGAGTTGAGCTCAGATACGAGTGAATCAGAAATGGCTTTTAGCACGGAAAGACCAGAAGGAGGGTCAAACGTAACATATTTAGAAAGACCCGAAGGACCCTATAGAACTCAGTTGGAATTTCTCCGAACCAACCAATTAGGTGCTCGCATCTATGAGGATGGTTTGCGAAGACAAGTGGGGCACATGCACAACCGTGATCAACCCATTGGATTGGAACGTCCAGTGGTGAAATTCAAGAGAGATGCGTACATAGAGAAGGAAGGAACGATGTACATCTTAAGTACTCAGCCAAATAATACCAATGAGTTTGGCGTAATTCAGTTAGAGACAGAAGCGAGAGCCCAAGGAAAAGAACCATTAGAAGAACCTAGCACACCTAGAGGGAAATCTCTACTGACAAGAGTACTAATCCCAAAGTGGATCCCTCAGGACAACAGAAGCATAGAGTTGTTTGTAAATAAAGAAACTAACGAAGCATTTTGGAGGTACATGATGGAACAACCTAGTGAGGTAGGCTCCATCACAATTTATGAATTCAAGGACCTAGATACACCCAGAAAGATTTTATACCTGGATGAAACTTCAGAAAGAGTATTTGTGCTACCAGACCACGCAAGAAATACCTACACTGGAGAGGCAAGCTAGTATTCCCTCCATCACAAGCAAATGTAAACACAAGCCATCAGCGGATAGGAACATCCTCAGCCCATGGTACTCAAAGAGAGAAAAACAAAGAGAGACCTGAAGTAAGTTTCAATCATCCCATAGGGAGAGAAAGAACCACCATAGACATGGACAGAGTGGATAGACAAAGAGAACCTAGAATACCAGGCGATAAAGATGATTTTCCTCTACCTAGACTACGTGAACACGCAAGAATATTAAGACCCACTCAGTTAGTAAAATCCATGAAAAACTACTTTGATGGGACAGGAGATCCCTATGACCATGTTGCAGAATTTAAGCAAGTGCTAGGAGTAGAGCAAGTAGAAGATATTTTCACGCAATATAATGCATTTGGACTAACGTTAAAGAATACCACTTTAACTTGGTTCCAACCATTGCAACAAAGGCAATTTAGAGATATCCATCACTTTTTAGAGTCATTCATCACGCAATTCTCTAAAAGTGGAATCAGACATGATACATCTTCATTGATTCATAGCTTCAAACAGACCCCTCAAGAAATAGTTAGACTGGCAGGACGTAGGTTTAGACAATATGTTGAAAGATGTCCAATGCAAGAGCTACCCTCACAGGCCAAGCAAGTATCATTGTTTTTAGATGGTCTGTTGAGCTCTAAGCTACGCTCCTATGTGTACTTCAAGGAACCCAGAACGCTAGAGCAGTAACTAAGAATTTGCATAGACATTGAAGATAACTTAGGAGACGAATTGGAACTCTCGAAGGTCTATAAGGAATCAGATTGTTCCTCTCTAGCATCTTCAAAATTATCTAGCTCGATAGAGGACCTAGCAGAAAAAGTGGCCCAAAAACTAGGAGTTTCTAGTAAACAAATGCCTAGGTTAACAACAAACAAGCGTTGCTACACCTGTGGTGGTGATCATATGGCAAATGTGTGTCCCAATGCAACACAACCACAAGCCAACCCTAGTGGCCAATACTGTACGATCGAGAGAAGATACACAAACCACACTTCTCAAAACTGCCCATATAACAAACAAGCAGTGAGACAGAACTACCCGCAAGCATATGCACAGCTAGGTAGGTATCAAGGTCAATATAATACCCAGCCTCATTACTATAGGCCTCCATAGAACTATACTTATTAGGCTCAACAGAGACCTCAACCTGTTTAAGCTCAGCAGCCACCCCCACCAGCTAATGTCATCTCCGTTAAATATGTTGTTGCAGAAGAGAACCTAAGTAGGGCTTTAGTGCCTTCTTCACCCTTGATCACAGAAAGTGACCCGAACTCAAACAGTTTTGACTCTACTCATGAGATAGTCCACCCCTGTATTACATAGAGTCACCAGAACATGTGGAGACATATCAATATGATAGTCCACCATTGGAACCTAGTTGGGAGCCCGACTACGCTAACATGATGTATACCAACCCTAATCCATGGCCCCAATTGAGACAGCAAGGACCACAGGGCCCTAGAGGACCATGCTTTAGATGCCAAGGAGATCATTTCATAAAAGATTGTCCACATCCTCCTATAGCAGGTTAGTCATAATACTATAACATACAAGGCTTTTGCGTCGATTGTGGCAAAGAGCATGTCATAAAAGCCTGTCCTAAGAACCATGCTAATGCTTCAAATGTGACACCCATCAACGTGATAGGTATCGTACACAATGCAGATGGATCTGACCCTACACACGTGCCTATCCAAGCTATAACAAGAGCCCAGGGACTCTTACAGAAACAACTACTTAATCAGGAGAAAATAACTGGGACCAGTGAAGTTGGAGAATCTAGCAGTAAAAAAACAAAATCATGGAAAGATTCTAGAGCAAGAATTAAGAGAAAATGGAGTAAAAAGATAACTGAGTTGGAAGGAAGTTTAAAGGAATCGAGAGCCAAAATCCTAGAATTGACTATCTAGCTCAAAAATCAGGATCAATTTTAGCAGAACCCATACCATAAAACCTAGACATGATGTTTCGTGTGTATCAAGAAAGATTAAAAGAAGGACCTCAAATAGCTGAAATGAGTAAGAACTACCTCAAATAGCTGAAATGAGTAAGAACTACCCTAGCAGTAAAAAAACAAAATCATGGAAAGATTCCAGAGCAAGAATTAAGAGAAAATGGAGTAAAAAGATAACTAAGTTGGAAGGAAGTTTAAAGGAATCCAGAGCCAAAATCCTAGAATTGACTATCTAGCTCAGAAATCAAGATCAATTTTAGCAGAACCCATACCATAAAACCTAGACATGATGTTTCATGTGTATCAAGCAAGATTAAAAGAAGGACCTCAAATAGCTGAAATGAGTAAGAACTACCCTAGAGCAGACTTAGAAATGGAGAGGACTAAACTTTGCATGAAGATGGTAGAATTAGCACAAGCTATGTTTGAAGCCTCTAGATATCTAAATTGGAATAACATGGCAAAACCGGAATTACACTTTCAAGGACTGATGGAGAGATTAGAGTACTTGATCGATAGCAAGGAGAAAAAGAATCAGCATAGGAACCTTGTTCCAGAGACACAGGAAAAGAATGCACCATCCTTGTCTCAAGTACCAGATATAGAGGGTGAAGACAACTTGTCTTCCATACATAAATACTCACATGAATTTCTGAGAAAAATCCAAGAAGAGAAGTGGAGAAAAGAACAAGGAACCCATCCTCCTATTCAAGAAATAGATGACTTGCAGGAACAATTTCCCCAAGACATCCCCTCTATCTACGATGATATAGAGGAAGAGCAACTGAGTGAACACACAGGTTTTGAATCCAATTCTTTGCAAGAATTACCCCAGTTCACAGGACCTTGGGAAGCTAAGTCTATTAGTATGAGAGCACCCACGATAATAGTGAGGAATGAAGAATCAGTGATCCCTAGAAACACGAAAGTGATCAAGAACACTAAGGTACAATGTCACCTGACTCTAGAGGAGTTGTTGAAGATTAAACCAGAACTGTGGAAACATGTAGCAAATCAATTCCCTGAGCTTGCTACTACTCCCTCACAGATAGGATCACTCAAGAAGGTACCACAGATACCCATAGAAAGGATCGGAGATGTCAGCGAAGGAGAGGAAGGTAACACTTATCTTCCAATAACCCACCAGGGCTATACCACCAAAGCCATCTTAGAATTCAAGAGCCGGAGTAGCCATCGCTACCACCGCTTTATGGAAACGTTGGGGTAAGCCAGCATTGAGACTTACTAGGATGAAGCTACAAATGGCTGATGGAAATATAGAAAAACCATTAGGCTTACTAGAGGGCATACTCTCTCACCACTTGTGGTGTAGAATCTGAGCATACTTTCGCCATTTGTGATTTTGCGAAAAATCATGCTTACGAGATGATTTTAGGATGACCATTCATGCGTCAGTTACAAATTGTACAAGATTGGAGAACTAATTCTTTGTACTTGCAACATTTAGGAGTGACTACTAAAGTCAATCTTAAAGACTATTCACATCGAGATGTACCCCCAATACAATGGAACACCATCCATAAGACACAGGTAGAAATGGAATCGGTACACTCATTAGAATCAGACCCCTCATGGTTGCATGAGGACACTCATTTATGGATGTGTAAAGTAGAAAAACGAGAGTAAGAATGGTTAGAAGCCAGGACCTTAGGTTCAGAACAACATCCACGAATCCTTCAAGACCGAGCTTACGCACCTGTAGTATTTCCAGATGAAGAATTTGAACCCCATGGTTGGGCAAAAATCCTAGCAACCATGGATGTAGCCATCAATGAAGAACAATGGACACCTCACTGTGATGAGGATGGCTATGACATCTCAGTTTTCACGATAGAGCCAATCATGTGTGATTCGATTATTGAAGAATGTGAGCCTAACACTGATGCATTTGAGGATGCAAGTGATTTCGATTTAGAGTCAATTATTATGGACCCACCCTTTGCATCAGACGAAGAATATTTCTACGAAGTAGAAACTCATCCTCAGAAACATGGAGAAATTATGAATGAGGTGAGATTAGCCACACACGTGACCACTAAGAGTGAAGGCAAGAAAAGGAGGAAGAAAGAAACCATGTCAGAAAAAGAAGAATCTTTGTTTGAGCTTCCTAAGAACTTCAAGAAATATGAAATAGAAGATAGACGAATCATGGTACGAATGCCTAACAAAAAAGCTGATGTTGGAGAAGTATATGATAACAGAGAGAAAACCAAAAAAATAATAGTTGCCATAGAAGGAGAAGAAGAGAAAGGTACCTACATAGGGCATGATTTGATGATTGAAGAAGAGGAAGAGTTAGTTGCCCTATTGCGCGAATACAGAGATGTGTTCACTTGGAGTTACAAAGACTTGAAAGGAGTAGACCCGGATATATGCTCCCATAGAATCCCTATGACTCCAGATGCAAAACCTACGAAACAGAAACCATACACGTACAATGATAACCACGCTGCGAAGATTAAAGAAGAAATAGACCGCTTGATAGAAGCAGGATTCATTTATGAAATTGAGCATACTAAATGGGTATCCTGCATTGTGGTTGTTCCCAAGAAGAATGGAAAATTGCGTGTGTGTATTAACCTTAAAAACGTTAATGCCACCACGATTAAAGACAGTTATCCCCTTCCTATCACAGAACATCTATTGGAAAGAGTTGCGGGCAAGGAAGTTTATAGCTTTCTTGATGGATTTTCAAGCTATAATCAAGTACCTATTGCTCCAGAAGATCAACACAAGACGGCTTTTGCCATAGAATGGGGTATATTTGCATTTTGTGTGATGCCATTAGGCTTAACAAATGCACCCACCACCTTCCAGCGACTCATGTGTCATGTTTTTAAGGAATTCTTACGCAAGAATTTGTAAGTTTATGTCAATGACATATGTGCTCATTCGAATATCACGCAGACTCATATCCCTAAATCAAGGCAAGTATTTGACAAATGTCGAGAATATCAGGTTTTTTTGAACCCAAAAAAATGTGTTTTCATGGTCAGACAAGGCAAAATTCTAGGACACATTGTGTCAAAGAACGGAATATCTACGGATGAAGAAAAAGTGAAGGTAACTGCAGATCTACCTAGGCCAAATAACGTAAAAGAGGTACATGCATTTATGGGTCATTGTGGTTATTACGGACGATTCATACACATGTATGCAATCATAGCCAAGCCTCTGTACTCTCTTTTGACTAAGTTTGAATGGACAGATGAATGTGAGAATTCATTCAATGAACTTAAACGACGTTTGTGCTTAGCACCTATATTGACAACCCCTCATTGGAGCAAGGCATTCCATGTACATGTGGATGCATCCAACTATGCCATAGGATGTGTGTTAGCACAACCCACGAAGGAAGGTAATATAGATCTCCCCATAGCTTACGCAAGCAGACAGCTGAATGTAGCAGAAAGAAATTACACCACTACGGAACGAGAAGGATTAGGAATGATCTATGCAGTAAAGAAATTCAGGCATTATTTGTTGGCAAATAAGTTCAAATTCTTTACAGATCATCAAGCATTAATGTACTTAGTGAATAAGCCATGTAACATGGGACGATTAATACGTTGGTTTCTATTACTCATGGAGTATGACTTTGAAGTAGTAGTCAGGAAAGGAAAGACACATCTCAGAGCTGACCACCTCTCAAGACTAACCTCAGGAGAAGCTCCTCAAGGGATAGCGGATGAATTACCCGACGCATATTTGTTTAACCTTGAGATAGCACCAGAATGGGCTAAGTCCATAGTCCCTATTCTCACATACGGACCCAAGAATCCTAGGATCAGGATCAAGGAAGGAGAAATTACCAAATCACAGAGATATCAAATAATAGCAGGAAGTATATATAAACAGGATAATCAAAAGATTCTTGCTTGTTGTGTAGATGAATCAGAACATGCGAATTGGTTGCAATTAGCACATGTAGGTGCAATAAAGCAACATCACTCGAAACATCGTACATTGCAGACTCTGCATAGACTAGGAGTCTATTGGCCTTCTATGGAAGCAAACGTCTACAAGTTGTGTAAAGAATGCCCTGTTTGTTGTGAAAGACCACCAGTAGAACATGCTACATTATATCACGTGTCTCTCACACCAGAATGGAGTGAACCGTTAGTGACATACTTGAGGACGAAAACATTCCCTCAAGGAATGACCTTAGCACGACAACGAAGTCTAGAGCAGGAAGCTCAAGACTACTCACTTATTGGCGACAATCTATACAAACGAGGACAAGATGGATACTTAAGACAGTGTGTTCATGAAAGCGATTATTTGAGCGTACTAGAGACTGCGCACCAAGGTGTTGTAGGAGGTCATTTTGGACCCGATAGGGTAATCAAAGCCATCCTCTTTGCACAATTATGGTGGCCCACTCTTCACATGGACGCACATACCTATATTAAGAGATGTGATGTGTGCCAAAGAACTCAATTTCCTACTTGCAGAGATGAAATGCCATTGAAACCCATGATGCGAGGACGTGCATTTTCTAAGTGGGGTATAGACTTTGTAGGAACCATTAACCCCTTGCAAAAGGTACACATGCTGAATACATTATTGTTGATGGATAGAGGCAAAAGCCACAAAAAAGAATGATGCACACACGACTGCAAAATTCTTATTTGAAAATGTCTTTACAAGATATGGATTGCCTATAGAGTTAGTGAGCGATCGAGGAACTCATTTTCTAAACCAAGTCATTGAATATCTCTTACAAGATTTTATGGTGATTCACCAGAAATCCGCACCATATCATCCTTAGGCCAATGGTCAGGCTGAAAGCACTAACAAGATCCTTTGTAACGTACTGACGAAACACGTGAACAACAAACGTTACGATTGGGACAAACAGTTACACCACGCTGTTTGGGCATATCGAGTGGCCTACAAGACCGTACTCAATGCAAGTCCCTTTCAGATAGTTTTTGGTCAGAATGTTGTGCTTCCTTTGGACTTCTTGATACTGACCCTTAAAGTTGCACAAGAACATCAATGGACCGGCCATGAATTATCAACAAGAATAATGGAATTGGAACGATTAGGAGAAACCAAGATGAAAGCAGTAGCATGAATATACACGGCAAAGAAAGGACAGAAAGCCTATTTCGATGCACATGTGAAAGATAAAGGCTTAAAAGAAGGATATTTAGTCCTAGTGTATACGCTGAAACAACACACAAAGAAATTGGAAAAGCGAGGTTATGGACCTATGATCATTAACAGACTCTTGACAAGTGGAGCGGTACAATTAGCCACCTTAGAAGGAGATATAATACCTAATTACATTAATGGATGTAGAGTCAAGTTATATTAGGAACCTCTGACTGAGAATATGCTTAGACGACTCACGTTGGCAAAGAAGCGTAAGGAGGAAGAAAATAGAATACGAGCTGAAGCTCAGGCAGAAGCTATAGAATGCATTAAGCGCATAAAGCTAAGAAGACAAGGACTAGGAGGAACATTACAACCAGCTGGAAACAACACCTAGATACCCCATGGCCATGTGTCAAGCAAAGTCAAGTACACATCCTCACATAGTGGATCGGAGACCATTCATTATAGTCAGGCTAGAGCACGGCAACCCTTCCCAAGAGCTCAAGGCTTTAATTGACTCAGGAGCTGCGACTAGTGCGATTAGATGGTCCCACTATAAGGACTCAGGAATAGAAATGCGGCCAATTGAGGCATATCTCATAGGGCTAGGAGGCATGGAAACCCCTTGCATGGGTGAGGTGGACCTTCCTATCCTCATAAACGAAGTGACCATGACAGCGAAGCTACTAGTGTGCCATGATGACGACCTAATAGAACCCCTAATCCTTGGCCAAGATTGTCTATACGATCATTCAGTGGACCTAAAGCTTAGACAAGGTTCCTTGCAGATTGGAACCTTAGATCAGTAGCGAGTGATACCACTTGACTTCCCTAACAACACTCCGCATGAGGTATGTAACCCTAGACCCTATGAAACGTTTGCGAAGGAGGACCGGAAGATATTTGGCCAAATCCCTCGGCTAAGAATACTCCCTCCAAAGTCAACCCATGAGAGCTTGGTGATAAATCGTTGCCAGATAAAAGATTGTCAAAAGATTTTCCCCCAGTCTTCCAGCAGCGGACAAATGGGGACCATTGCAGGTCAGGTGGGTTACATCAGTGGTCAAGTGGACTGCATCAGTAGCCACATGGGCAAGATACCCTGCGGTGCCCATTCTTCCACACTTACTGCGGACTAGCCTAGATTAATAGTGCAAAATAGAGCACTTCC
The DNA here is from genome assembly GCA_020310875.1 of Ceratopteris richardii. Classification (NCBI taxonomy): domain Eukaryota; kingdom Viridiplantae; phylum Streptophyta; class Polypodiopsida; order Polypodiales; family Pteridaceae; genus Ceratopteris; species Ceratopteris richardii. The sequence goes on from CM035436.1 coordinate 86,757,202, forward strand.
TAATGTGCAGGTTTCGCAAGTGTTGGACCTCCCTTCTTTTCCAAAGCAGAGTGTCCATCCGACCTCTCAACCTCAACCACTAAGGATTGAACCACAACGGAGGAACCCAGACCGACAACCATATCAAACGACACAAGGAGGAAAGCAGTATCAGTATCACAAAGCAAGAGGCACGAGACAAATATGGGTGCCAAAAGGACAGAAAGCACAAATAGATTTCACCAATGCGGACAATGACAGGAAGAAGTTACGACAAAATCAAAAGCAGTATCCAAAGCCTTTTCGACCTTCTTCTACGAGTATGAACATTCGACAAATTTGGATTGCCAAGAAGTACCTTACGAATCGACCCACACCCATGCAAATTTGGGTACCCAAATAGTGTATTATAGCTCAACCCTCAAGCCATGTAATATATACCCCTCAGAAATGTCTTCACCCTTCAATACCACCACATCCGATGTCACCTTTTGTCCCTCAGACCCGCTCAGCAACTCTTAGGAAGTGGATACCGAAACGTATCTAGACGCCTTCTCTGACCCCCCTTCTCTAACATTACTCCCATCCCAACTAAACACTACCCTTGTAATAACTCATTCATGACTGAACCTTGTACAAATCCACAGACTATAACCCAACATCGTTTGTAATAACATCTCATCAAGAATTGTATGCGTCATCTGAAGCATGTAGGTGTCTAGAAACCTGCATTAGTTTTGCAACAATCATTACATAAACCACATCACAACACTCGGCTACACGAGTTACACATCGGTCATGGAAAGGGATTGCGGTCTCACTTTAATGGGATCATGATTAATTTCCATACTAATGTGTTAATCTTTTGTAGCAGATTTGCTACACACTCGCGTCATTCATCATGCAGGCAGAAGGACCATCTCAAGCTGGCCCTAGTGTACCCATGGCAAATATTGGCGAATTACTAGCTGAACCACATCCTACGGCTCAACCACCAGAATTTTAGGGATTTCTAGGAGCTATGCCAATTGACGATCCTCCTAGGGGATATACTGAAAAAATTCATCCCAACTCTCATTGGTTCCAAGGTTTAGCAGGCCCATTGGCGGATGCAGATTTCCTTTTTGAGGCCAATTTGACTTTTGATACCCATACGTGGGGCAAGTACTAATTTTTCTCAAGGGAGTTTGAAGCATTATAGAACACAGAAGACTTAAAGCATGTGTAGCCGACAGCTGGCTTCACTGAATACTTTAGTGATCCATTACCTAAACCAGATTTCTACATATGCTATTATCTAGTAACCACTTTGACAGCAGAACAAGGAATTACTGGGCACATTCATTTTGCCATCCTTGGTGAATGACCCCCCATTCAAAAGTTTTTATTTGACAAAAGATTTGATTAGAGCTGCAATCAAGATACATGGAATGCACACTCCAACAGAGCGAGAAAGGCTGATTCCAGAGTCAATGAAACGTGGAGATGTCATCAAGTGGGAAGATATTTCAGAGATCACACCTGAGCTCTCTAAACCATTGAGGATATGTATGCAACATTTCGCATTCCCTGCTCAGGATCGATTCACCATGCCCCACAAGCACATCTAGTTTGGACTATATTTTTCTTGTATTGGACCCCAGACAGTTGATCTTGCAAGCTGGGTAATTGATCAATTGTACTTAGCACAACATAGATGGGAAAGAAGAAAGGTAATCCATGGATGCTGCGCTTTTACGAGAATTGTATATATGTGTTTGGCATACGACTTGCCAATCGAGCGTGCAATGACAAGTGAGGAGTTGAAAGCATTCAAAGGGACAGCAAAGAAAGCTAGGAAGGCTAGAAAAGGACGAGCAGGAAAGCGCATGAGAGGAACCATTCCATGCCTACAAGTTCCAGAATCACCGTCACCGCAACCCTCTCCAAAACGGTCTTCGAGGGAAACCCCTATAATTGTACAACCTATTTGCATACGATTATCACGACCTATCATTACAGAAGGCACTACTAGTGCGATTACATCACAACCAACATCAGTTCAGGAACCTACCACCACTATAGCAGAAGTTCCCACCACTATTGGTGCGGAAGCATTTTCTTTTCTGATACCCAACTTGGAAGCAAAACCAACGGACACAACATTCCATTTCAAGATGCAGGATGTGTTTTCAAGTGAATTTCAATTTTCAGAAGGACAACTCTTTTCTCAAGAATATGAATGTCCAAGCTACCCGACCACTTTCACGGATCAACAACAAGGACAAGTAGTATCCAGTTCAGAAGAAGAAAGAATAGAAACAGATGATTATGAGGGCAATGATGAAGCCAGCTAGGGCACTCATGACTCCCAAGAGAATGTGCACATAGATGAACAAGGATAGCAAACCGACACCCAAGGTGACACCAGCACGCACGAAGACAAAACATTTGAAGCAGCGGCATACACCTTGGCAATCAAGAAGTTATATCGCACCATGGAAAAAGTTTGGGCACGTAAGAAGTTAACTGAGGAAGAAAGCCAGGCCCTTATAGAATAGGAACTCATCGCATGCAGTTTCAAAGAAGTATACATCAAAGGTTTCAGGGAACTTGTTAAATTAGTGGGATCTAACGAAGCATTAAGATATTTGTAGAGAAAACCACTTCCGTAGTTTGACCCCCGACGAGTACATTTACTATCAAAACTGGGTGAATACATTCGTGTACTGAGAGGTGCTCAGTCATCCCAACAGGCCAGGGAAGCACGCCTGATTCCTGAAAGATCTGTGGCCGAAGAAACTATCCTCGTCGACTCCCTGCCCCACACTACTACTGTACATACCACCGTTGTGACCGAAGTACCCACCAACCCAACTGCTCCTCTTTCACCTCCCATCTCTCCAATGTCCCTTGTACATCCGATCTCTCCCAGACCATCCACATCTTTCGATAGTGCTGTAGTAGAAGCTTTTGTCACCTCCATTCCTCTCACCCTGTCCGCACCTGCTCAACCTAGTCTACCCCCTAGGACTTATACCCTTCTATCCAGTCCATTTCTCCATCCATCCTTCCCATCCTTCCCCGCACCTCCAAGACCCCTTTTTCCATATCTACCCGCGTTAACTTTCTCCCCTGTATCACCTCTCCGACCCACCGTATTTCTGCTTTCCCCTTTCCACCAAGGAGTACAAGAGAACCCCTCTGTAAATTACTCTTCAACCTTTGTAAACCCTGTGTTTACACCCATGCACGCACCCACTATCACTCCATTATTCACACTCATGGCACTCGACACCACATCGAATGACATGGATATATCACCACCCACTGCACCACCACTCCCTTCATTCATTTCACCACCACACATAGGCACATCACAATTCTCCACAATCACCACAGCATCCACTCTCCCACCCCCATTTCCCTTTCCCCATGCATCCCCACCCACACACAACATCTACATTCAGTGCACCATTAATTTTATCTCCCACCATTGACACTACATTCCGTCAGATGTTCACCTGCATGACTCAAGTGAGAGATGAATTTGCATCTCTTGGCAATAATTACCAGACGCTGCAGCAGACAACCAACGATTTACAATCGCAGCTGAATTCCCTATCCATCGAGAATGCCTCACTAAACACCCGCTACCAAGAGCTACGAGAGGCATACCATAAACTTGAACTAGAAAATGAAGAAAAGACCAAAGAGGCCATCACTGACATAGACAACTTGTTAAGGGCACTGACTATTCGCAATGCGACACTTACTAGGAACATGGGACTGCTCAGACGCCACTTGGCAGTCGCTAAAGAAGAAAATCAATGTCTACAGGAACAGAATAGAGAGAATTTGGAAGCTCCTCTAGATCAACCGGACCAACCGTTGAGCCCCAGTCGCTTTAAAGCTTTCCTTCAGAATCTATGAAAATGTTACTAGATGATCATGTCAGATTGCTACATGAATATGACAACATGATCGAGGAGTTCCAGAAGCTCAAAGAAGACCACAAATTGCTCCAATTAAGAGGCTCACCTATAGAGCAAGGACCGCCAGCTCCTGCGGACCCTTCTCCTCAAATCCTAGAGGAACTCAACGCATAACGGGCCCAGGTATTAACTCTTCAATCACGGATAGCAGTATATGAAGCACCCCCCAGGCTAGACTCCCCACCGGAACTACCAGCAGAGGAAGAAACCGTGACTATTCCGACGGAGGAAACTTTTGCAGAAGCATATGAACCCCAACCCATCCCAGGCGGACAAGTCATGGCTGAAGGCCAAACGACGTTTGAACTTCCTACTCCCGCATGGATGAACACGATTGAAGACCATCGCTCCGGGTGTGTTATGCATAGCACTGTCGAATCAAATACTTATCGGCATGCTATAAGCACACCTTCGAAGAAATGTTCACCACAGGTTTTTGGCAGTATCACTCAGAGGTGTTCATCAGCAGGCCTACACATCTATTACAATTATTCACCTGTGAACAACTGGTGTACTCTACACATTATAGACTCTCGCCACCAGAGGAACCTCAACCCATCGATTGGGAGAAGCTTGAAGCCGATCTTGCCAGAGGTATCCGTCTGTCAGAGCACACCCTCGCTCAGGAACTACTACAGAGTTATATCCGATAGACCTCACAACAAGGCTGTGTCGAGGACAACAAAAGCGAGAGGCAAGGGGGTGTTGGCAGTAGCCAGAGGCATAGAAGACGCCGAAGCATGTGAAGACAGAGCACAGAAAAGTAGCCGGGATCCAGTCGAATTATTTTTTCAAAATACTTTTCAAAAACCTCCAATAGTGATTTTCATCACTATTGTAACATATGTAACATAGAAAAACCCTTTTAGTAAATTGTAGCTCCATTTTGTGCAAGCCAAGGAGTCCTCGAGCTTGAGGAGCTTAGGTAAAACGAGCCTACCAATTTTGGCTATTTTTAGATACCCTTTACCTTTCAAATAGCACATAGAACCTATTTTTTAAGTATGCCGGTCACTAGATGTGAAACCGGTCAAAACTAGTCTAAAAACTATAAATAGAGCTAGAGAGCTCATTTTTTAGGTTAGCTTGTTTGAGTAGAGAAGAGCTTAGAGCTACTTTGAGCTTGTAAGAGTGTTCTTGAGTAATAGAGTTGATTTTCTACCTTCCATTGTGTCTTGCTTGTCTCTTCATTGTGTGTGTGTGTGTGTATGTGTGTGTGCATCTCTATGCTTCTCACCTTCACTCTAATGTCATCTCATATTCACAATCTTCATATCACTCCTATCTCTTCCGCGGATTGACATTAAGGAGGTGGAGCTTTTTAACGTAGTTCTCACCATTGTGCTAGAGCAACAGTGGTGCTTGTCCCCTCTCCCCCCATATGTGGGATTGCATGGCCACGATCTCCTAGACCTCCTTGCATAGAATCCCATGCAACTTGAGCGCTCTACTTGATGCCACCATTTCCGAACAAGAGAGTCTTGAAGTTTTTGGTTCGCTTCCGAATGGCAAGAGCCTGGGGCCTGATGGGCTCACTAATGAGTTCTTTAAATCATTCAAATATGTGGTGGCCACCCCATTGCGTCTTGTTTGGCTTGAGGCACTAGAGTTTGGTGCCCTTCCCGCTTGTCTCAACAACGACATCATCAAACTTATTCATAAAAAAGGGGAGAGGAACAAAATCGAGAACTAGAGACCTATCACAATGCTTCAAACCGGATATAAGATTCTTGCTAAAGTCATTGCCAATAGGATATCTTGCCATTTAGACTAGTGGCTTAGCAAAGACCAAAAAGGATTCATTAAGGGAAGATCAATATTGGAAGCCATCATTGATATCAGGGAAGGTGTGGACTTCGCTAAAGAATCTAATGAGGACATTGTCTTCCTCAAGATTGACTTTAACAAAGCCTACAATAGATTGGAATGGGACTATATTTTACAATCACTGAAAGACCTCGGGTGTAGTCAGATATTCCTCAGGATGATCTCCACTCTCCTTGGTAATGCTTTGACCAAAGTCAATATCAACGGGCAACTTCCAAAGGCAATCAAACTGAAATGATCCATCGGGCAAGGTTGCCCATTGGCCCCACTGCTCTTCGCCATCACCACAGAAGGACTTAGCCGACTTGTGGAGTGACAGATGGAGCTTGGTCGCATAAGAGGCATCACTTTGCTACATAACTCTCGGCAAATGACATGAGGCTATTTGCGGACAACACAAATGCCTTTGCTCATAATGATGATACTAGCCTAGAAAGCCTTTGGTGGTGCCTCGACACTTTTTGTGAGGCCTCTGGGTCCAAAATTAACCATTCCAAGACTCCGTTCAAGGCTATCAAAAGGAATCAACCAAATCTCCTCACTATGCAGGGATGCCAAAGCATTCAATCAGGTCAGGTCGTTCGCATTCTTGGTGTCCCCATGGGATTCGATGTTACTTTCGAACAAAGGTGGGCTTGGGTCCTCGCCAGACTTAATAATAAACTTAACTATTGGAGGGGTTTGCAAATTAATCTTGCTGGCCATGCCATGGTGATCAACACATTCCTCATATCCTCAATCATAAAATTTCTTTCTTTCTGGAGACCGAAGGATTAAGAATTAGCCAAATTGGAAAGTACTTATAGGAAGTTTCTCTAGACTAGGGACCATAGCAGGAGGGGAGTGCCTAAAATCAAATGGTCCATATGCACTAGCCATAAGGAGAGTGGAGGTATGGGTATTATGGAAATTGGTAGCATGGCCAATAAACTTGCGGCAAAGTGGATGATTAAGGCGTGGTGCAATAGAGATTCCTCTTGGGCCACATTAATTTTCAGAAACATGAATGCGATTATTCTGGTGGGCTACCCTGAATGGAAAACCTTGATATCCTCACCCTCTTATTCTCTCCGATTCCAGTCTCACCCAAAGGATCGATCTTGGTAAGATCCTTGTGGTTGAGTTGGAATAGATTCAAACCTCACCTCAGAATGAGTGAAGGTTGGAAATGAGCTGTTGGTATAAGACAACATGACTCTATTTGGTTCCCCATCCAAGGCATGAGAAACGTGGAGCCTTGGAATGTCTTAAGTGCCAAGAGACTTTGGAATAAGGGATTCACACAATGGAAGCACCTCTGGAAATAGGACACGAACAATTGGGTGGACTTTGAGGACCTTGACCCTAGTGCTGTGGTCACGTACGCGGAATGGAATGTTTTATTGAGCAGACGCCGTGCTTGGGACCACTCTAAAATTTGACTACTTATGGGAGAGGACGCTCCGGACCTAATGGGCCTTAAATGGTATAACGGTAATCACCTCTCCAAGCTTCCTTATGTCGAAGCTCGCAATGACATTCACATCAATCTCAACAAGAAATGGTGTCTCAACTGGACGCGACTTTGATGGGATATGAAATTTATGTCTATCTGGCACCCTCTCATTGAAAACAAAAAGTGGGTCCTCCTATGGAAAATTTTACACCATGGAATACGGACCAATGCAAAAGCTAACAAGATCTGTGGTCTTCCGCCCTGGTGCAAGCGATGTTGCCATAGCAGAGAGGATATTGGTCACATGTTCTTTGCTTGCCCTAAATCTCTTCGGTTATGGAGTGTCCTTGATCGTTCTCTGGGACTCCAAGAACAAATCAATTGGAAGCAAGCCCTCACAGTGGTGAAGCGATCGGTTGCTCTGCAACATTGTGGAACACAATCAAGAGAGAGATACTTTGGAAGATTTGGCGGGAAAGATGCACTCACAACTTTTAATACCCCCAAGGAGTGGTCAATCGAGAAGTCCCTATTCCTTCTCGGAAAAAGAATTGCTAACTGTAAGAACCCCCCCCCCCTTCAGACATCACAAAGAGCTACAATATGTCAACAATAAGCTTGAAACCAAGTGGGATCCGCATGATGGGGATGCGAGGTTTTCAACCTCCTCGATAAATTCATGTAAGCTTTGTAAGGTATACCATGAAGGCTCTGGCAGATTGTCGGAAAGAAAATTAAACTTCAGAAACATATTAGTTGAAAGCAAGCTTTGTTGGGAGAAGCAATCGGTTGCTCTGCACTCTCGGGAATGCCATCAGCAGGGAGGTCCTATGGGAGTGACTCCCCCATAGAGTGGTTGATTGAGAAATCATTGTTCCTCCTTGGCAAAAGGATCGCTAATTGCAAGCAATCCCCCCATTTTGGCGTCATCAAGTGCTCCTTTTAATCAACAACAAGCTTAAACCCTGTGGGCCGCGCTTGAGGGGGATGAGAGGGTGATTAACCTTCTTTGAAATGCCATTTAAATTCTCTAAAAGCTGCCTCCGCTTTGTGGGATTCGAGGGATCCCGTGGGCACTAGTCCCCTTCTCTTGTACCTTTTTTTAATTAATTCAAGTTCGGGAGAGTAGGCTAAGGCCAAACTTCCTTTATTAAAAAAAAAAGTCCTAAAGATCTTTTCTCTTAGGTATAGAGACCCTGCGAATCCACCGATAACCATTAAAATTCTGACATTGCATATCTGCTCATTGATTAGATTGAGAACTTTGTTTATCTCGGGATCAAAAATGTTCTTGAAATCCTCAGTACTCAAATGCAAGTCCATGTAGTGACTGTCCGGGTTTTGTATTCCTCTTGATCTATCATATTGCATCCAAGCATTGGTAAGGCCTGATGCCAAAAGCGAGAAATCTGCAGAGTAATTCTTACCATCGAATCCTACTTTCCATCTTTGCCACCAAGATAGCAGCAATGGGCCAATTGAAGGGTTAACATTCCGCCAAAAATCATTGAAGCAGGGTATCTTCTTGCTAACGACCTTGAGAAAGCCCATATCCAGAAACGCTCCTCTCCCTAGACCTCCATAGCTAGAGGCGGACTCCTTCACTTCGATGGGTCCTTCCTCTCCGTCCACTTTACTGATTTCGTGAACTGCTAGATCAATAGTGCCGCCGCCTACATCTGCGATGAGAATTCTGTCCCCTCGCTTAAGCTTGAGCCTCCGGCGAGCCAGCTTTGGTTATGGATTTTTGGGGTTTTTTGTTGGGCAAGAGTACTTGCTTGCTTCACTTGTTCTAGTCCATGCGTGGAAAATCACTAGTTAAGCGAGCTCTCGGGATGACAATACTAGAAAGTCTCAACTCCTTCTAACATGGACTACCTTTTTGAACGATACCATAGACATCCTCTATAAATGTATGCAGAGCTTCCACAAAATGAATTTGAAGGATGCCATAGACATCCTCTATAAATGTATGCAGAGCTTCCACAAAATGAAAAAACTTGAGAAATGACACTGCATAGGTTTCACAATACACAATCTCAATATAATTTGTGTGACTTGCCAAGCCACTATACATTCTATTGGAACATACATATACAAGAGTATACATTGTATTAGAACATACATATACAAGAGAGGCCATTTTTTCTTTCCCATGACACTAACGATAACGTGTGGATTAGTTTTCAATGTGTTTGGAGAATCCCTTACTTTTTGCATTCTTTTTTGTTCTTTTTTTTTGAGAGTACAATGAATTGTAAGCACACTCACACACTCGACTTTGTAAGGTAGAGGCACCCATCTTTGAGCAACTCAGATATATGTCTAACCAAGACTTGAACCCCGGGACTTCCTCGCAGATACTCGAGGCATCAAACCACTAGCCTACATGGGCTTGGACGCATTCTTTCTATTTTGATGACAACAAATAGTCATATAATGAATGGGATGGAGAATTCGTAGAAAGAGATTAAGATTGAAAGTCAGGTACACCATAAATATTATACGAGATTGTTAAACATTCACAACCAGTAACTTGCTATACAATGTTTTAATCCAATTACAAGATACTTGAGGGGGGCATGGCTTAGCGGCTTCCACACTTGTACCGCTGATAGTATGTTCAAGGTTCAAGCCTCGTCTTTGTCCCGTCAGTAGTGAGGCAAAAGAGAAAGTCTTGTACTTTCAACCATTTTAAAGCATAATTGATTCGAAGAATAGATAGTAAGATCAAACCTCCAAGAAAAAAAAATGATACAAGACAGTTTCTTGTGCAACTAATTACTATGATATTATGCACGAATATTTCTACAGGCAAATATTAGGCACGCATTACTTATAGTCAAATCTGACAATTAGAGAGTTCTGCGCGGTTTTCCAGCCAGACTTTCCTCTTGCGCTAACACTAATGAGAGAGTCACCAAAGGTCATGGTAACCTCAATTTCCCGCCTCCTTCCTCCTATCATCCCCTTGGATATGTCAATCATGAAGCGTCCTTCCAGCTGTGCCTCCGCCTCGTTGGTGTATTTTGGGTACCGCTTTGTGGAGCTGTACAGATCGATTCTGATTGATTTCTGCTTGCGAAATGTTGGATTAAAAATGCGTTTTATAGTGCTGCCAGTCAGCACCTGCTCGCCAGCCCTGACAAACACAGAAAATACCATTGTACATTTGCTTTTGCCATCCTCACCTTTAATGATCAGATCAACAGGGTCGTCTTCTTCCGCGTTCCGTATGGTACATATTCCGTAACTCCTTCTGGAAATTCTCGATGAAATTCGGAGTTTCTTCAGATGTATCAATACGGCGCCATGGCAGATAGCTTTTCCTGGTTCATCAGGGATTATGATCTGGTCTACATCCCTATCGAAAGTCCTAAAGATCTTTTCTCTTAGGTATAGAGACCCTGCGAATCCACCGACAACCATTAAAATTCTGACATTGCATATCTGCTCCTCGATTAAATTGAGAACTTTGTTTATCTCGGGATCAAAAATGTTCTTGAAATCCTCATTACTCAAATGCAAGTCCATGTAGTGACTGTCCGGGTTTTGTATTCCTCTTGATCTATCATATTGCATCCAAGCATTGGTAAGGCCTGATGCCAAAAGCGAGAAATCTGCAGAGTAATTCTTACCATCGAATCCTACTTTCCATCTCTGCCACCAAGATAGCAGCAATGGGCCAATTGAAGGGTTAACATTCCGCCAAAAATCATTGAAGCAGGGTATCTTCTTGCTAACGACCTCGAGAAAGCGCATATCCAGAAACGCTCCTCCTCCTAGACCTCCATAGCTGGAGGCGGCCTCCTTGACTTCGATGGGTCCTTCCTCTCCGTCCACTTTACAGATTTCGTGAACTGCTAGATCAATAGTGCCGCCGCCTACATCCGCGATGAGAATTCTGTCCCCTCGCTTGAGGTTGAGCCTCCGGCGAGCCTGCGTCTCACAGTATGCTGCGGCAGCCTCAGACTCCAGAATTATTTGAAGGGGGTATGGGCTTGCCGAGTCATTTGTGGGGCAGTCCGAACCTGTGATCATGCCGGCCTTCTCTGCATATTTTCGCATTTTCTGTTTCGCTCCCTCATCCCAGATTGCGGGCACCGTAAGACACCATTGGAGATCTCGCAGACTCAAATCATTCCTAATGCCCACCCTAAGCTCACCGATAATGAAGTCTGTGAAGCTCCGGAGATAATCGACTGCAAAGCGCTCTGGGTTCAGATCTCCGAAATATTGCGCAAGTGGAGCTGTTTGCTTCGTCTCTGGCGCAAGATACAGCTTGAAATTCTGTGTATAGTACCCTATATTTGTCGCAATCTCCTCCGCAGAGATTTCCCAAACATTTGCAGATGTGACTGATTGAGAAGAAGATGCTTGAGAACTTGTTGGACTCTTTGCGCGGCGTTGATTCTTCCTTTCAAAATCCACAATGGCTGTATTGAATGCTGTCAAGGCCGGCCATCCCCAATTTCGGAGCTCGAAATGGCCACTCTTCGTAGGGCTAGGCGTGTAAAAGAGACTTGTCAAGGTTTTGCAGTAATGGGGTGCCTGCGCTATTATGGATCCTGGCCAGTTATAGTTTACTGTGATTTGCGTACTGCTGCTGTTGTTGTCCGAGTAAGCAACGCCAGAATTCGTCGTACCGAAGTCAAGTGCGATAACGAGCTTGGCCGACGTTGAGGTCGATGGTTTGTCCGAGAGAAATGACATAACTCAGGAATCTACTGCAAGTGTTCAGCATGGAGAGGAACCAAACTGTCCAGAGAATAGCGTGATTTGGATTCTTTGGGTAATGCAAGAGAATTCGGGCGTGTAAGGAGAGAGACAACACAGCTGTGTGGAGAAGGACCATCATATAGAGCTGCATGAACCAAGAGAGAATTATTTTGAGACCTTCAAGTCAACAAGTAATGCGGCGGAATCTCTGCAGACCTCGTTACACGATCATGAGTTAAGAACCATCAACAACGCTTTTTTCGTTTTCTAGTTTTTGGAACGACACATGGCGTAGCCCCCACTTCCCATTCATAGGAACAACACCGCACCGGAGGGATTTGCCTGATCCTCCATTTTTCATGGCCTGAAACTCACAATCCAATGGTCGAAACTGAAGTTACAACTACACAAACGATCCCCAAACATTGACCAACACTGTTGAAATCTTGGCCTATACTTGAATAATCGTATATCGAACACACTGCTACTGTTCTATTACGAGTCCTTCATGGTCTATGGCTACTGTTCGATGCCGAGCGAACCAAATGATTCATGAACAGATCTAATTTCTTACTTCTATGCAGATCTAAAGATTACATGGCAGGAAGGGGCAATGGGGACGAGTTGAAATCAGCTGCTGCTCCAGAAAGAGGACGATTGCAGAACGTGAATCAACCGAGAATGCCTTGTAACAGCATATGGTTTCAGCTCGCAGAAAGAGTATTCGGAAGACTAATAGCGACCGGCCCTCCGATCGCGGATCAAGAATAATCCGTGACAGCCCCGTATACTCATAACTACGCTTTCAAATCAGAGGTACAAAAAGTTCATAATCGTGCGAAGAGACTTCCAAATCAGAAATTTAAAACATTTGATTGTCAACATATAAACTGGTTTGAGATCATTGTAATTAGATTTTACTGAGATAATAAGATATGGTCTGCTCCCCACGTCAGTTGATCCATAAGAATTAAGAATCAACTCAATAACTCAATATTAATGTACATCAACATTTGCCTTAACGATTTTCTAGCGGGAAGGTATCCGAATCAACACTACTAGAATCGGGGGGCGTGGCAATGCACCCCATTGAAAAAAAGGAGGGTTCGTCGCTTATGCGACGCTCATTGTTTAGAGCATCGCATAAGCGACAACCCTTTTTTTATTAAAAAAAAATAATGTGTGTCGTATAAGCGATGAGCAACCTCACTTATGCGATGCTATCTATGAATGTCCCCAATTAACGATGCTCCTAGCGACGTTCGCAAACTGCCTGCGATGCTTTAGCGTTGCATAAGCAATGCTTTGGTGTCACTTCAAGATTCATAAAAAAAAATCGATTTCTCTCGACACATTTGTACCGGGATTGAGACGAGAGAGAGAGAGAGAGAGAGAGAGAGAGAGAGAGAGAGAGAGAGAGAGAGAGAGAGAGAGAGAGAGAGAGAGAGAGAGAGAGAGCACGCGCTACACGCACATACATGCACATTTACACACACACACACACACACACACACACACACACACACACACACACACACATATATATATATATATATATATATATATATATATATATATATATATATATATATATATATATATGTATATATATATATATATATATATATATATATATATATATATATACTTTGAATTATCTCTCTCTCTATCTCTCTCTCTCTCTCCCTCTCTTTATTGCAGGTTATTCAAGAAGTTGACCAAGCAAAAAATATGGCTAACTATTGTAAGTACAACTCCCATTCTTTGTATATCATTTGAATTATGTTATTTTCATTAATTAGCATACTCACACTTATTGATATGCACATATACACTTATACATGAAGATGCACGTTCACACATATACACATACACATGCACATACACACACATATATACACACACATACATGTACACATACACACACATACACATATACACACACATACACATGCATATACACAAACATTTCTACAAACACATGAAAAGACTTGTATGCATGCATTATTGCATATACACATACACATACACACATTAAAACATATTTAGATACATGTTGATGCACATCCACATGCATGCACATTCACATGTATGCATATACACATGGATGCAAATGGAAATGCATCCACATGCACATCCATGTTTCATACATATACACATGCATATCCATACACTTGTATATGTCTATACACATACACATACATATGCATATACGTACATATACACACACATACACATATACACGCATATATACACATATATACACATATATATGCACATACATACAGACACATATGCACATACACACACACATATGCACATACACACACACATACACATGCACATACATACATATACACATATACATGCACATACACACATATACACATACACTTACACATATACATGCACATACATACATATACACAAACATACACATGCACATGCACAAACACATACATACACATATACACTTACACATGCACATGCACATACATACATAGACACACACATACACATGCACATGCACATACACATACATATGCATACACACTTACATACATGCACATACGTACATGCACATACACACACATACACATGCACATACATACATATACACACATACACATGCACATACATACATATACACACATATACATGCACATACACACATATACATATACACTTACATATATACATGCACATACATACATATACACACATACACATGCACATGCACATGCACATACACATACATACGCACATACACGTACACATGCACATGCAGATACATGCATATCACACATACATATGCACATACATACATGCACATATATATACATAGATACATACACATACATGCATATAGATACACTTACACAAATATAGAGATATACCTACATGTGCATATATACATTTTATACACACACAAGCACACATAAATATGAATGAATTATATAATTAAAGAAATAAAACACATGCTAAATATAAACAATAATAAAAATCATTAGAACAATACTTTTCATTACTTAATACCATAGACACAATTCAAAACATAATTGGAATGAACAATATATAGATAATATATATATATATATATATATATATATATATATATATATATATATATACATATATATATATATATATATATATATATATATATATATATATATATATATATATATATATATATATATATGAATGTAAATACATATCCAATGCCATAATCAAGAATCCTAATCATCATCATCATCCTCATCCTCATCATCAGGATCAGCTACATGATCTGATGTATCTGAAGTGGTATCATAGGTAGTAGTGCAAGCACTCTGTGACGATCGAGATCGTCCCTCCTATGTGTGTGTCTCCACCTCATCCATATCTACCTCTCCATAATACTCTTGTATTACATATAACAATAAGTAAAACATACAAAACATCCATAAAAATAACATAATTATATGAAATTTAATAATACTCACAAACACATCTGGATGATCTCGCATATACTCCCTCAAACGCCAATACTCGATCTCATATTTCATAGGATATCGACCAAAATCCTTTCGCTCCATTGAAACAAATAAAAAAGATTAGTCTCTTGCATTTTCACTAAAATAAATAATATACTTACAATAACACATATACTTACAAATGTAGCTACAAAACCATGTTGGCCCATTTGGCTTAAGTGAGATTTGTGGCCCGAATCAATTCTCTACTTTGGAGCAAGATGTTTCTTTGAATAGAAAAGAAATACATTAATCAAATGTAAAAAAATTAATAAAACATATCAGAATTATAAATATAAACTATTAATTTGTATACCTTCTGCTCAGGAAATGATTCCTGAAGACGTAGCTCTCTACGAAAAAACTACCACGTCTTAGGTGGTATGTTATTCCTCCTCTTATTTTCTTCCACCATACAATATCTCCTGTTATTTTAATCTCAAAAGAAAGAAAGAATCAAAATACATACAAATACATACACACATATAGCTTGCGCATACACATACATACACTTACATATACATACATACACATACATACATACACATATACATACATACATACATACATACATACATACATACATACATACTAAATACATGCACACATACTCACATATATATAGTTTATATATACATACATATATATATATATATATATATATATATATATATATATATATATATATATATATATATATATATATATATATATGTATATGTATATATATATATATGTATATATATATATATACATATACATATATATATATATATATACATATACATATATATATATATATATATATATATATATATATATATATATATATATATATATATATATATATATATATATATATATATATATATATATATATATATATATATATATATGTATATATATATATATATATGTATATATATATACATATATACATATATATATATATATATATATATATATATGTATATATATATATATGTATATATGTATATATATATACATATATATATATATATATACATATATATATATATACATACATATATATATATATATATATATATATATATATATATATATATATATATATATATATATATATATATATATATATATATATATATTTATTTATTGTATATATATTTATATACATAATTATATTATTGTATAATATTTATATACATATTTATATTTAGTGTATATATATATATACTGATTTATATATATATATTGTTATAATATATATATATATATATATATATATATATATATATATATATATATATATATACATGCACACATAAACATACATATATACATACATACATACATACACACATACATTTATACATACATACATACATACATACATACATACATACATACATACATATATACACATACATACACATATTATACACACACACATGCATACATACATACAAAATACATGCACACATAAACATATATACATACATACATACACTTATACATACATACACACACATAAACATACACATACCCAAACACATATACATGCAAACATATACACATACATGCATACATATACACATATACATACATACATAAACACACGTGCATATCCCCATATATACATACATACATACACATGCATGCATATATACACATTCATCCAAAATACATGCATTTATCCCACAAGAATATGTATTTGTGTATATGTGAATATGTGTGTATGTGTAAATATGTATATATGAATGTTTATGTATGTAAATAATTAGATTATTAATATCTAATACCATTATTTGTAGATTCTCATCAATCAGACAGAACTCCACCACCGTCTCCTAATCATGCAAGGACTATATACTTTAGTATATCAAACTTTAAATTTTAAATATATTTGATAGATACATAATTGATATATGCTTTTTTATTGTTATAATCAGATTTTGAACAATTAGAGGGCACTTCACCACCTCCTACCCATGCAACAACTTGAGATGTGTCCTCTCATAGAAATTATGATGAATTTTATTATCAAGAGCATATTATATGTTGGTGTAAGTTTTGCTATGGCATGTATCGAAGACCACGATTGGAATGTATTGAACATGAGGTAGAGTATGGTACTTTTGAGCGTGCACCACCACGTAGTCAAGGTGATAATGCTTGGGTGTGTATTCTTTCTATAAACTAATGTCATTATTTTAAAAACATATACAAAATCAAATTATTGTTGGTATACAAGAATATTTTCTTGATGATGATGATGATGATGATGATGATAATTCTCATACTCATAATGCTAATATACATCGTACACATCATGGACTTCCTGTTCATCAATTTGAAGCAAAGGTTTCTAGAAATCCTCTATCTCCTGGTTTAGAGACTGAAATGGTTGGAGATTTTCCATTGCCAACTCGTGATGGTTCTCCAGTACAAACATATGATAGGAGAAGATATGGAGGATGGAATAGAGAACCACTTCCTTTAGATGAAGAGGTTTTTAACTTTTGGGGTAATCGCTATATGATTGCTCCATCCACTATTACTAGTTCTAGTCATGGTCACTTTATTGTAGAGGATTTGTATGTGCCTCCAGACTCTAAAGTCACTCTTATGTCATTTTTTGGTCCTATATATGGATGGGAAGATTGGCATCAACTTGCACATTATGTTCAAAGCATGAGTACTTATGGAATATGCTTTAATGCATCATCCCTTACTAGTAGAGGGATTTCACATGGAAAAAATGAAAGATTATATATTGATGGAAGACCTTACATGCATGGAAATATAGAAGGCTCAATAAATAGTAGTCGAGGGTTACATAATAGTTCAAGGACTAATTGCACATTTGAGGAGCGTGAAAATAGTCATGAATCACCATACATGACTAGAGATGTTGCAAGATACATAGTTGTCACTGCTATTACTTCATTAAATGTTAGTGATGAATTATTAGTGAATTATGGATGGTGTAGACCTCCAAGAGAACCTTTTAGCTAGAGAGATAATGAAAACTTTCTATCCACCTATCTTGTGTTGCATTGGAACACTCTAATTTCAATCTCTTTTCAGAATAAGTTACATATTTAATTTTACTTTTAAAGTTTACTTTTCATTCATTTATAGAATACTAATGAATTTTATTAAATTTTATTTCTATTAAATTGCTTTTTCAAGTCAAGATATTGTTTACAAACACTTAGAATTGTATTTCTATTAAATTGCTTTTTCAAGTCAAGATATTGTTTACAAAAATAAAAAGCTTCTACAATAGAAGCTGATCATATTTTTCCTGAGCTTCATGCATAATATCATCTTCTTGAGCTTTAGAAGTTGTATCCTATTTTGCTTGCTCCAAGATTGGCTCTTCAAGGTCAGCCATATCTCCAAGTTCATCCGCAAGTAGTGGAACAGGCTCGCTTGAAGCAGCTTGGAATCTTTTAGTATATGCTATGTGCTTCCTTCCTACCTCTTGGTCCTCATCTAGGCATTCATTCAACCCATTTATCCTCATTCTTATGAAGCTCACTTGAGCTTCATCTTTCTCTATACCTATGCAATGCTTGAACCATACACACATTTATATACACATATACATGTATATGCACACAGACACACATACAAACATAGATACACACACATACACACATAGACACATACACATACATACACACATACACACACATACACAAAGATTTACAAACACACATATACACACTAATTTACACACACACACATACACACACATATATACACACATAGACACATGCATACACATAGACACACACACATACACACATAGACATGCACACATACACACACATATACACACACATAGACACATACACACTTACACACACACACGCACATCCACACACATTTACACACACACATACACATGCATACATACACATATATATAGATACACACGTATATACACACATAGACACACACATACACACATAGACACTCACACACATACACACATAGACACACACACATACACAAACATACACACATACACACGCATATATGCATAGACACATGTAGAGAGGCATACAAACACACATACACATGCATGCATACATATGCATACATAATGCATATGCATATTATGCATACATACATACTTACATGCGTACACACACATACACACACATGCATACATATGCATACATTATGCACATGCATATGCACATGTATACATACATACATACATATGCCTACATAATTCGCATGCATACATAATGCACATGCATACATAATGCACATGCATACATAATGCACATAATGCACATGCATATGCATGCATACATGCTTACATGCTTACATGCATACACACACATACACACATACACGTACACTCATAGACACACACACATAGACACACACACACACACATACACACACATACATGCATACACACACATAGAGAGACATACACACACATACACATACATGCATACATATGCATACATACATACTTACATGCATACACACACATACACAAACATATGCATATATATGCATACATAATGCACATGCATATGCATATATGCATGCATACACACACACAGACGTAGACACATACACACAAATAGAAACATACACACACATACACACACATATACACACAGATATACACACACATACACATGCATACACACACATACACACATAGACACACACACACATACACACACATACACACACATACACACACATACACACACATACACACACATACACACACATACACACACATACACACACATACACACATACACAAATAATGCATATGCATATGCATACATACATACTTACATGCATACACACACATATGCATACATATGCATACATATGCATACATATGCATACATAATGCACATGCATATGCATACATACATGCATACACATACACACATAGAGACATACACACATATACACACACATACGCACATATACACACATGAACACATACACACACATACACACATACACACACATACACACACATACACACACATACACACACATATACACACAGATTTACACACACACATACACATGCATACACATGCATACACACATGCATAAATACATACACACATAGAAACACACATACACACATGCATACACACATAGACACATACGTGCACATACACACAGATTTACACACACACATACACATCCATACACACACATAGACACACACATACATGCATAGACACACACACATACACACATAGACACACACATCCATACACACACATATAGACACATAGACACATACATACACATACACTCACATACACACACATACAGAGAAACGTACATAGATTTACACACACATACACATGTATACACACACATATATACACACATAGGCATGCACATACACACATAGACACACACATACACACATAGACACACACATACACACATAGACACACATATACATACATAGACACATACACACTTACACACTTACACACACACACAAACACACATCCACACACATTTCCACACACACATACACATGCATACACACATATATATACACATACACACATGTATGCATGCATAGACACACACATACACACATAGATACACACACATACACACACATACACACATAGACACATAGACACACATACACGCATACACATACACATGCACACAGATTTACACACACACACATACACATGCATACACACACACATATATACACACATAGACACATGTATACACACAGACACACACACATAGACACACACACATAGACACACACATACACACATACACATACACATATACACATACACATAGACACATACACACTTACACACACACATCCAGACACATTTACACACACACATACACATGCATAGAGACACATATACATATAGATACACATGTATATACACACATCGACACACACATACACACATACACACATAGAGAGACACACACACATACACACACATATATGCATACACACACAAATGTAGAGAGACATACACACACATACACATACATGCATACATATGCATACACACACACAAGTAGAGAGACATACACACACATACACATACATGCATACATAACGCATATGCATATGCATACATACATACTTACATGCATACACACACATACACACACATGCATACATATGGATACATAATGCACATGCATATGCATACATACATGCTTACATGCATACACACACATACACACACATACACATACACACAGAGACACACACACACACACATGGATGCACACACACACACATACACACATATATATGCATACACACACACATAGAGAGAGACATACACATACATCCATACATATGCATACATATGCATACATAATGCATATGCATATGCATATGCATACATACATACTTACATGCATACACACACATACACACACATGCATACATATGCATACATAATGCACATGCATATGCATAGATACATGCTTACATGCATACACATACACACATAGACACATACCCACACATAGGCACATACACACACATAGACACATAGACACATATACACACATACGCACACATATACACACATATTTACACACAGACATACACATGCATACACATAGACATACAAACATACACACTTACACACACACACTTACACACATAGACACACACACATAGACACACACACATACACACATAGACACACACACTTACACACATACACAAACACACTTACACATGCATACATACAGACATACACACATACACACATAGAGACACACACACACACTTACACACATAGACACACACACATACACACATAGACACATACACACTTACACACACATAGATACACACACACATATACACACACACATACACACATAGACACATACACACTTACACACACACATACACACATCCACACATCCACACACATTTACACGCGCACATACACATGCATATAGACACATATACAAATACACACGTATATACACACATAGACACACACATATACACACACACATACACACATAGACACATACACACTTACACGCACACATACACACATACACACATCCACACACATTTACACATACATACACATGCATATAGACACATATATACAGATACACACGTATATACACACATAGACACACACATAGACACACACACATACACACACACATACACACACATGGACACATATATGAATAGACACACACATATATGCATACACACACATAGAGACACATACACACATAGACATACACATACATGCACACATAATGCATATGCATAAGCATACATACATACTTACATGCATACACATGCATACACACACACATACACACACATGCATACATTTGCATACATAATGCACATGCATATGCATACATACATGCTTACATGCATACACACACTCACATATACACCTACATACACATATACACACATACATATGTACACATAAATATATTGATTTCTAAACCATTTTGTTTTATATGTAGAGGTAATATGGATCCTAGTAGAGAGAGAAAGGCGAAACTCACTCTCATAAAAAGTCTTATAAGAGCAAGAGTTCTGCCTGATACTTAAGGGATCATCATGCATGAGTACTCAAAGATGCCTGATGATGAGTTGGATTTTACGATCCAGATGCTAACACAGTGATTAGAGGAGGGCTCTGATGTGGCTCCACATGCAGGAAGACAGCTATCTACTCATAGGTAAATTTTTTTCATAATGTTTTTTAATGATATTATCACATATTTTTATTTATTTTTATCTATCTATTTCAGGACACCTATACCACTTCCAGATCATGATAGCAGAGCACAGGTGCCTATGAGGACATGCATGGGCACCTTAGAGCTAGAGTGCGATATAGAGCTAGAGGGGAATATAGTGTATATAGGGAATGGATTGGAGTTCAAGAGAAAAATGCGAGTATTATGCGACTCTCACCTTTGCCTTGTCCACTTGCAGTGGAAGTAAGTATAAATTTTACATATAAATTGAAATAAATATCTTATGATTTAATTATATGATTTGTTTTTTATTTTTGTAGTGAGCATGATGAGAGGGATAAAAAATACGTACTTAGTTCACTTGAGACAGATCTTGGAACGGGATGGTCGCATAAATGGTGTCTAAAAGAGATGCGAACACTTATGGCTCATCATCCTGATAATGCACGGTACACATTGCTTTTATGTATATATATGTGGATATAGTATGAGTGTTTATGTGTGTGTGTATGTATATGAGAGAGAATGAGAAAAGAGTGCGACTAGAGGTAAAAATACACGCATACACACATATATACATCATACATGGACATTTACATACATATACCCATACATGCACATTTATATATACGCACACATACATGCACATTTTTACACACACATACACATGCATGCAGCTACACACATATAATGAATACACACATAAACACATAAACATACGCATATACACATATACATACATAATCATATGTACACACACATAGACTCACATAATCATATTTACATACATATATACACATACACATGCATACAGACACACAACACATGCATACACACATATAGATACACATACATACACACACATGCATATGCACATATAGATACACATACATACACACATGCATATATGATTTATATATATGAATAAGGATATATATACATATATATATATATATATATATATATATATATATATATATATATATATATATATATATATATATATATATATATATATATATATATATATATCCTAATTTGGAAACACTAATTTGATATTAGGGTTTTACAAACTCTAATTCATCCTTTTAACCAAATGATTGAAGTATATGTACACATTGCATCTATTCCTCCGACCACCTACTAGAGAGATGTCTCTCCTCCCAACCATATGCCTCTATATATAGCTACTCGAATCAATGAGGATCATAATATATATAACGATATATACACATCATGTAGATACACATACATAAATATAAAATGGAGTAGATACATTATGCATCACACATACATGCCTATATGCACACATGTAGATTTATATACATGCATACATATTTACACGTACACATTTACACATAGACACATATACATATATACATGTACACATCAAATATACATGCCTATATGCACATATGTATACTTATACATACATACATAATTATAAACACACTTGCATATGGTACACAAATGCATATGCATATATGCAGGTGTGCATACTAACACATGTATACATATATCATACACATGCACACACATACATATACATGAAACACATATATGTGCATACTAACATATGTATACATATAATACACATGAATACACACACATATGCATACATACATGAGGAAAGTTTGCTCCTCGAAGATTAAGCTATAAATAATATAGTTAGGCATATATCCGAGCTTCATGTTCTAACTTAAAAGAACATGATTTCATCTCTCTAGTAGGATTCATCGATATTCTAGTTGAATAAAGAAGAATCTATTATCTGATATCCATTCAAATGATTGAAGTTATTGATCGATAAGTAGAGTAGAATTTACTATCTAATCTGCTCATATGTTTTCATCATTGCCATCATTTTGGTAAGACATCAATATAGTCTCATCTTCATTATCCTTATTGATTTCTATTGTTAAAATGTGTTCTCATGAATGACATCATCTATTGATGGATTAATATCGATTTCTAGGAATTCCTCTTCATCATTAGTAGAATCAGCATGTAGAGTATTATCCTCTTCATCAAAAAGATTAGTATCATTATTATGTATAATGATTCTAATTTCTCTTTTAGATGGTAATGTATCAGTATCTGATGGTGAATCATCAAGAGGACTTTCTTTGATCTCTCTAATAATAAGCTGTTCAAACAATGACCTACCTCTAGGTTGAACATGAATGACTTGTCACCAAGGAGCATCTTGGTTTTTATAAAAAAATTATTGTTCAATATGTGTGGGAAGAATATATGGTTCTTTAGTAGATCACATTACCTTGGAAGAATCAATTGCTCAAAACCCAGATAATTCCTTTCTCAATGTGGAATTACTACCTTTATACTCCGCTTGAAACTAGTCAACCTTTAAAATGACCTATCAAAATATATAAAAACAAAAAACCATTATTAGGTGCTTAATAAAATAATAAACTCTATCATAAAAAATATGAACTGTTTTCTATCTATTTGAATGTACGAAATGATATTTTATAGATACCAACAACAGTTCCCACATAACCAAGTTCGCCATCTATAAGGTTCGTGTCTTTTGAGCTAGCACATGATAGTTGCTTGAAATATTAGTGAACATTCAAGCTTGCAAAAGAACTTAATTAATTAGTAAAGAGAAACTAATATACATATATGATAAAAGCAAAATATTATTAAAATAAAATTAACTTTCGTTCACAACCTATCATTAAATCCCTCTGCTCATCTGAGATTTCTTCATTATTTGCATTGGCGCATTGCAAACGACTATATAGCCAATCCGTGAAAGAAGATATATTTGTAATCTCATTATTATCGAGATTACATCTATATCTTTTGTTTCTCCATCTTTTACTTCGGAGATTTTGAAGTTCCTATTCGTACTCGCTAAGGAATGCTTGCATTCATTCGCCATTCTATGCTACAAAAGTAGAAACATCATTTTTTTTTTGAAATGTAAATAAAAATGGAACTCCCCTACCTGATAATACCTCATCTGTTATTCTTGATGAAGACTCGTTGGTCCATGCATGTGGAGCTTCTTCATGAACTCCTTCAAGGTACTCACTAACATAGTAAATGCACTCTTCAAGCATCGAACCCTTTGCCATGGATCCTTCTGGTTTTGTTCTTTGTCGCACATAACCTTTTAATATTTCCATAGGTTGCTTGACCCAAAACATCCATCGAGTGTTGACAACACCTGCAATCTGTATTTCATCTACAAGATGGATTAATAAATGAACTTAAATATCAAAAAATGAAGTAGGAAGCTCTTTCTCCATCAAACATAGTAGTTCTTTGCATTCACATTTTTTTTTTGTGAAATCGAGTTTTTGTCAATCTCTTTGGATGTAATCCACTTATACATATCATTAAAAGAAATTATAAAGAAGTTAATTAAAAAATGAAAGATATCAAATATTCATATATATTAAATATAAAAGTATCACAATTACCTTATAAGCGATCCAAGACGATAGATCATATATCGTACTCCTTTCGTTGTACATCCATCTATAACCAAAGGTAAAATATGTTTCAAAATGTTATGCCAATCATGGGTCTTTAACCCAGATAAGCTCTTATCATCCATAGTAAACATGTCCTGGAAAGATGTTCCATCTCCTGTAGGAGTCCGAATCAATTGAATCCTATTGTTGATAGTTTGTATGCATGTGTAGCTGTGTATATTTGATTTTGTTTTTAATTTTTTTTGGTGTATTGTGGTTTGCAACCTTTCATATCTAGACCATTGAATCGTTTGGCTGTCTCCCATTTTATAGTCAACCTATTACCTGCCTTGCTAACTAAGCCTTACATATTTGTTTACAAGGATTATGTATTAGTTAACTATGGAGGTACTAGTTTGTTTGGAAAATAAGACAAGAAAACTTCTCTCAAGGATTTTGGATGATGGATGAATCGTTCTAAAGCTTTGGATGATGGATGAATCGTTCTAAAATATGAGCGGACATAAAGTGTTCATTCAATGCAAGTTCTTGTCCTTACTGTAGCTAAGGTAAAGACAAAATCTTGCACTGAATGGACACTTTTTGTCTGCCCATCATTTAAAATTATTCTTCCATCCTTCAAATTTTTGAGGTAAATTTACTTCTCCTATTTTTCAAACGACTTAATATCTCCATAGCTAACTCCAAAGGCTAGATGGACAGAATATCTTCATTCGATACGGGTATGTATAATTTGACCTTACTCTCACAACATGTGTATGTGTGTGTGTATGTTTATATGTGTGTATACATTCATGTATATATATGTGTATGTCTATATATGCATGTATTTATATGTATATATTTATGCATCTATATATATAAATAGATAGAAAATTAAAAATTATACCTTAATAGTGCCAAACGAGATACATTACTCCATCGAAAATGATTTTGAAGATTGAGAATAAGTAAGCTCACACTTAGTCGTGTCAAACGAATTCCTTCATATACATGGTTTAGACATTCCTCTCGAAGATATTTCTTATTTTTAGAAATACCAATGCTCTCACTATCATTTTGATACCAATCCTCAATAAAATCTCCCATGCCATCATCTTCATCTTTGTCGCACAAGTCTTGTACTTTATCTTCTTTTGAATATAGATCTCTCAACCTTGCATATTCCACACGATCACTTTTGCATAGCCTTGTAATAGAAGCTTCTGATAACTGAGGTCTTACTAGCAATTGTGAATGGTGTGGAGGATTATTATCAACATCATACATTGGAATCTACACACATGAATAAAAATCATTAATATTCCATAAATGAATAAAAAGAGAACTTTAAACATAAAATTAAATATATACGTTATTAAATATGGATAGAAAATCTTCATTGTCTCTCTAGCCAAAAGGTGCTCTTCGAGGTCTACGCCATCCATAATTCACTAATAATTCATCACCAGCATGTAATGTAGTAATAGCATTGACAACTATGTATCTTGATACATCTCTACTCATGTATGGTGATTTGTGACTATTTTCACGCTCCTCAAATGTGCAATTAGTCTTTGAACTATTATGTAAGCCTCGACTACTATTTATTAAACCTGCTATATTTCCATGTTTGTAAGGTCTTCCATCAATAAATAATCTTTTGTTTTCTGCATGTGAAATCCTTCTACTAGTAAGGGAGGCTGCATTCAAACATATTCCATAAGTACTCATGCTTTGAACATAATGTACAAATCGGTGCCAATCTCCCCAAGCATATATAGGACCACAAAATGACATAAGAGTGACTTCAGATTTCGGAGGCACATAGAAATCCTCTACAATAAAGAGAGCATGACCAGCATTAGTAATAGTGGATGGAGCAATCATATAGAGATTACCCCAAAAGTTAAAAACCTCTCCTTCTAAAGGAAGTGGTCTTCTATTCATCTTCCATATCTTCTTCTATCATATGTTTGTAATAGAGAACGATCACGAGCTGGCAATGGATAATCCCTAGCCGTTTTAGTCTCTAAACCTGGAGGTAGAGGATTTTTGGAAACCTCTCCTTGTAACTGATGAACATCAAGTTGATGACATGTATCAAGTATATTACCATTATGAGTATGAGAATTATTATCATCATCATCATCATCAAGCAAGTATTCCTATATATCAACAATAATTTGATTTTGTATATGGTTTTTAAATAAAATAATGACATTAATTTATAGAAAAAATGTATATAGTCCTTGCACGATTAGGAGACGGTGGTGGAGTTCCATCTGATTGATCGGAATCTACAAATAATTGTATTTGATATTAATAATCTGATTATTTACATACATGAACATTCACATATACATATTTACACATACACACATATTTACATATACACATTTACACATACACACATATTCACATATACACAAATACACATTATTGTGGGATAAATGCATGTATTTTGTATGAATGAGTGTATATGCATGCATGTGTAGGTGTGCATGTATATATGTGGATATGTATATGTGTGTTTATGTTATATGTATGTATATGTGTATATGTGTGCATATATGTATATTTATGCATGTATGTATGTGTATATGTTTGCCCGTATATGTGTATGTGTGTAAGTGTATGTGTTTATGTGTGTGTATATATGTGCATGTATTCCGACTCTTTTTTTTTGTTTGAGATGAAAATAACAGAAGATATTATATATGGTGGAAAAACATAAGAGGCGACCTAACATACCAGCTAAGACGTGGTAGTTTTTTGTAGACAGTTACATCTTCAAGAGTCATTTTCTCAGTAGAAGGTATACAAATTAATAGTTTATATTTATAATTCTCAAATATTCTATTAATTTTTTACATTTAATTTATGTATTTCTTTTTCTTTAAATAAACAGGCTGTTGTGAAGAAGAGAGTTGAGTCGGGCCACACATGGCACATGGGCCAAATGGGCCATCATGGTTTTGTAGCTACATTTGTAAGTATATGCATTATTGTGAGTATATTTTTTATTTTAGTTAAAATGCAAGAAACTAATCTTTTTTATTTGTTCCAATGCAGCGAAAGGATTATGGTCGATATCCTACGAAACATGAGATTAAGTATGCTACACATTTTGGATATTAGCGTTTGAGTGAGTATATGCGAGATCATCCGGATGCATTTGTGAGTATTATTAAATTTTATATAATTATTTTATTTTTATAGATGTTGTAATTGTTTCACTTCTTTATGTTTTTTATATGTAATACAGGAGTATTATGGAGAGGCAAATATGGATGAGGTGGAGACACAGACACCGGTGGGACGATCTCGATCGTCATAGGGTGCTCATAGAGATCATGCAGATTATTGTGATGATAAGGATGAGGATGATCATGATGCTGATGATGATGATGATGATGATGATGATGATTATGATTCTTGATTATGACATTGGATATGTATTTACATTCATATATACACATATATATTTTTTTAATCTATATATTGTTCATTTCAGTTATGTTTTGAATTGTGTGTATGGTATTAAGTAATAAGAAGTTTTGTTCTATTGATTGTTATTATTGTTTATATTAAGCATGTGTTTTATTACTTTAATGATATAATTCATTCATATTTATGTGTGCTTGTGTGTATATAAAATGTATATATGCACATGTAGGTATATATCTATATGTGTAAGTGTGTCTATATGCATGTATGTGTATGCACATATATATATATATATATATATATATATATATATATATATATATATATATATATATATATATATATATATATATATATATATATATATATATATATATATACATACATGCATGTGTGTGTGTGCATATATGTATGTGCATATGTATATGTGTATATGCATGTGTAAGTGTATACACATATGTATGTGCACGTACATGTGTATGTGTGTATATGTATGTATGTATGTATGTACATGTATATATGTGTAATATGTGTGTGTACGTATGTGTGTAATATGTGTGTATATGAATGTATGTACATATGTATATGTGTATATGCATGTATGTGCATGTGCATGTGTAAGTGTATGCATGTATGTCTATGTGCATGTGCATGTGTATGTATGTATATATGTATGTATGTGCATGTGCAGTGTAAGTGTATATGTGTGTATATGTGTATGTGCATGTGCATGTGTATGTGGGTGTATATGTATGTGCATGTATATGTGTAAGTGTAAGTGTATGTGTATATGTGTGTATGTGCATGTATATATGTATATGTATGTATGTGCATGTGTGGGTATATGTGTATATGTGTGTGTACGTATTTGCATATATATATATATGTGTATGTGTGTGTATATATACATATGTGCATATGTATGTGTATGTGTATAAACATATACAAGTGTATGTATATGCATGTGTATATGTATGAAACATGCATGTGCGTGTGGATGCATTTCCATTTGCATCCATGTGCATGCATGTGGATATGCATATACATCTATTTAAGTATATGTTAATGTGTGTATGTGTATGTATATATGCAATAATCCATGCATGCAAGTCCTTTTATGTGGTTGTAGAAATGTTTGTGCATATGCATGTGTATGTGTGTGTATGTGTAAGTGTATGTGCACATGTATGTGTGTGTGTGTATATATGTGTGTGTATGTGCATGTGTATATGTGTCTAAGTGTGAACGTGTATCTTCATCATGTATAAGTGTATATTTGCATATCAATAAGCGTGAGTATGCTAACTAATGAAAATAACACAATTCAAATGATATACAAAGAATGGAAATTGTACTTACAATAGTTAGCCATATTTTTTGCTTGGTTACTTTGTTGAATAACGTGCAATAGAGAGAGAGAGAGAGATAATTCAAAGACAGAAAGAGGTAGAAAGAGAGAAACAAAGATAGAGAGAGACAATAAGATAGAGATTAGACAAAACAACAATTCTGCAAGCGATTGTTTCAACTCATAAGCGCAGTGCAATTGCAAACATTGGAGAGCTCTTTAATTAGATGCATGAAGATGCCAATCGAAGGGCCTCCAACATTTTAATTTTTTTCATAAAAAACCCATCATGTAAGCGATGCTATGGTGTCGTTGTCAGAGGATTTCCACATCCAAATAAACATGCAAAAAAGTAAAAATGTTTTGTTTCCAGACTGATTAATTGTTATCTCTCTGAAATCTTTTTGATTCATTTCTTTGATTTGGCTGATATTTCTTTTGAGTACCTGTAGGCAAAAGAAGATGAGAATGTGTTCTGAACACAGAATGAAGGGATATTTGAACCCTTCATTTTATGACCATTCATATGTTTATGTGAACACTACGTGAGTTTTATGTGTGTCCATGATCATATGGAGATATCTATGTGTGAATGGTAGTGAAGTTAAGTATGGATATGTACATGTGTCTATGCTTATGTATGCATGTTTAAGCTAATGAGAACCTTAGTCTTTCCCTTCTTCAATCACCACAAGAGTGTAGCTTAGTGGCAAGAGAGTGCCTGTTAAGTGAGCTATTAGGCGAACAGTACTAGGATGGGTAACCTCCCAAGAAGTATCAGGAACCTTTGTTCTTCTTGATCATTGAGGTCCTCCCTCACACACAACTAGTGGTGCCAATGGTTATTTTGGTGACTCAGATGACAAGATACTAAGTTCTATGCTTTGGTTGCAACCCTAGTCATAAGACTTGGATGGGTGGGTGTTGGCTTCGCTCACACAAAAGTAGCAAAGGTTTTGAGTCAAAATGCTTTAATGACAATGAAGTATTTGATGGCAATGCACCATGGTGGAGTGTTCTTCTCAAGATCTGCAAGATGATACCATCATTGTAGAAAACTGAGCTTCGAGTATCGCACACAGTACTTCACACATGCTTGCAAAATATGCAAAGAAAATGGTACATAGAGAGCACGAGCATAGATTTCATAGGTGTTACAAATGTGATTGAACTTATAGTCTATGGACTATATGTTTTATTGCAAAACATATACGAAAGTGTTTGGTGGCTATTTGGACATTCACATAGACACTAATGGTAACACTACAGTTGAGAGCCAGACATGGGACAATGAAATACATTTTAGTCTCTTTTGAAGGTCCTCACCATAAATTCTGATCTCTTGAAAACAGATGAAGTCTGTGTCAAAGCTTTTCTAGTGGAACCCCTGACCAATAATGGCCAGTCTTAAGGGGTCAAAAAACCCTCTAATATTGAAAGAAATGATAATCATTATTGGAGATTAAGTTCTTTGTAGGGAGGGGCTTTGTCCCTCATTTTCTTGTTTTTCTCATCATCTATTTTTCTCATTGGTGAGTTTCGAGGAAACGAGTTGGAACTTGTTGATTGAGTGTGTGCAACTTGGTGCTGACCCATGGTTCATCTATAACATTTTATTGGCATGGAGGTTGTGCTTTCCTATTGTCGACTCATTGGCAAGTTGACATCCTCTGTAGATTGTGATGGTGTGGACTCTTATCGTGGTCTATTATGGTCATTATTAGATTCTCAGAGGATATTGTTGTTATTGTGCATTGTTGAGTCGTGATTGTTTAATGGTCTACGGGGAGATCGTACCATTAACTTACTCTCGAGTTTAGAGTGACAAGTTTGAGGTTGTCCTTTGTCATGTGCTCCAAGCCTGCATTTGGATTCTTATCCTTGGACTCAACATTTGAAAGGTGAGAATCTAAATGATACCATGCATACTCTGTAGTACAGTTTAGACATGTGCTCTTCGCTCTATTGAGTATTCATAGAAGAAGGTTCAATATGGACACTTGTAGTATGTGCACTCACTCCTTGGCATGGCTCCTCGTTGGTTGGACATATTCATCAATTGTGGTCAACCGCTCTACTTGGTTCGAATAGTGGATACCTTCCACTTTTGTCCAAAATGATTGTCGCAAATAGCATCCACAACATATAAAGGTAAAGATGGAAAAACATTTATATACAAAGCATTGATGTGTGTAATGTGCTCTTCTTAGTGTTTTCTCATAGATATATACAAATTTTAATTGATAAGCTTCCAATTTGCTAATCAGGCATTGCTTCATAACTTAAGACATTGTCAAGATAGTTGTTCTCCATTCATTTTTAAAGCTTCATTTGGTTTATACGTGAACTATTTGTTGTAATTCGTATATCAGTATTCTTTTCATTTGTATATGTATATGTTAATCTAAATATCAAGAACCAGAAAATTTCCAATCGATTTTAATCGTCATCAATCTTTGCTCTCTTTTTTCTTACCATTCGGATTGAGATTTGCAAGAGTATGTGAGATAAATGCAAAGTCATTGATTTTCAAAGTATTTTAATCTTCATCAATCTTTGTTTCCATTTTTCTTACTCTTAAATATTAAAAGTAACTACAAGCAAACCAAGTAACTAGCAAGAGACCAAACATCTAGCAAGAGACCAAACATCTAGCAAGACCACAATCCTAAGAGAGGGTATGTATCCACCCATATATATACCTCTAGGCCAAGAGGGTGCATGTCCTTTGGTTTGTCCAAGTGTACAACCAATTGTCCCTCATGTGGACACTTTCCCAAGGGTCATCACATGTCTTGTAATTTACCAAAGGCTATCACATGCCCTCTAATTCAAATGAGGATTCTTCTCTCAGGTATGCCTCAAGGTGGCACTTAGAGAAACTTCTAATTCCAAGGTTCCCACAAATTAGGATTAATCAAACCTAAGGATCACAACCATTAAATTGGGAGCTCATATGAATAAATTCCCCAAGGATTAAAACCAAGGGGTCAACCCAAAGCTTGAAGCATGTTCCAAGGATAATTCAAGGGCTAAACCAAAGAAAATATACATCATATTCTAACATTTAGAATCCATATACTTAGCCTTCTAAACCCATGAATTATACAAAATTCTTCCTCCTTGAAGCATTTTCATCATCGAAAATGAGTACAAGTATCATATGTGGAGTATTCCTCCATGCACCATGATCTATACTCTAAGCATGGTCATCTGTGTCTCTTTAGATTTGTTTCTTGTAATCAGATAAGTGCTTCTACCTTTCTTAATCTGAAGGAAAGAAATCGAAATCCCTATGGAAATCACTTTCCCTCAGTCCAAATTAATGTACATGCATGCCTTGTACATGTGGATTAGTGAAATAGGTGGGCTTCATTGGTTGTCTCAGCTTAATGGTTTCCTTTTGGAACTTTCACAAAGAATGAGCTACATAAAATATTACATCTTCATAGACTTTGTACCATCATAGAAATGTATAATTTTTAGGAGTCTGTGATAGAGATACTATCTCTTTCTTGAAAGGAACAGAAATTGGATTCATTAGCCTCTTTCAACATAAAGCAGAGAAATATCTTGAATTACTCTGTTGTAGGCCTTTTCAAATACAAAAGATACTTTATTCATAGTTGTAGGACTTAGCACTATATAAAATTAATAAATCATGTTTACTTAGTCCTTGCATAGACATGCTCAATGTCATAAAGAGATCTTCTATGTTCTCATTCCTTGACAAGTCCAATGGACTTATATCAATCATTAAGCTTCTCTGGAGACATAATTTTCAAGTATTCAGAGAGTGATATATCTTAAACCCAATTTTTGAAAGCTGAATTTTCTTCTTAAATGGATCCTTGTATTGATCATCCTTGATTTTCCCTAGATTGAGCCTTGGAACATTTCCTTGTTCTTCTAGATGAGTGCACTTTGAGAAACTTTGATCATCAAGACTTTATAGATCTAAAGGCTCCAATTATGAATTTAGGAATCATAATTATTTGGTAGTACATTCTCCTAGGTCTCTACCCAAATTCTTTGTTTGTCTTAGCTTTGTAGGTTCTTCTAAAGAGAATTAGTACTAACTAGCTTGAATCGACTTTGGTCTGTATCCTAGAGAGTTACATATACTAACCTCAAAGGTTACCAAATATTCGCAAAGAAGAACAAATCATTGTTCTTCTCAATTCCTTCAAATCCTCAAACTAATTGAGGAACAATACATATCAATCCAGCAAAATACCTTCTTTATAAATCTTCTATTGAATGGAGTTAAATGATTCAAGATTTATTTGTTTGAAGCTCAAAAGCCTTGCAAGTAAGATACCATTTTCTTGGCATCATATCCCAAATCTTGTTAGGAACTTTCTCAAGTGCCTTATAATGGATATGCTTCGGGTTGTTGGCTAGACTGCCAAATTGGAATTCTTCAATGAATTCTCTGTTTGTGTATCCAATCTTTACCTTGTTAGAGATTAAGTCAAACTCACTTAGGTACATGGTATCAAATGTAATCCTTAACTTTCATGAAAGAGTTAAAGAATGCATCTTTCCTTAAAAGTATCATATTAATGATACCTTTCTTCCCCCCTTTCAAGGAGAAATTGATGCTTATTTGATTTCCAAATTACGATCGGAATTGGAGCTCAATCTTGTTTTCTTTGAAGATGACTAAGAAATGTTTTGGGTATCCTTGAGTTCAAGATTCCATTATCTATAAACCTAGTGTCCCATACCATTGAATCCACTTTCGTGATAGTGTAAACTTAGACATCCCATAACATCTGGCTTACACTCTCACATTAGTGTAGACAACTTTAGCTCTTACTCAAGGATAGCTTATTGTAAAAACTTCTTTCTTCTTAGTCTAATCAAGTAGCCACAAAAATGCTTGTAAGTTATATCCTTACCAAGCCTTGATCTATACTTGAAAAGGAATTTGAAGATTCAAAATATTTCCTTGATCAGTTGTAGCCAATGTATGTTTATTTATGTCATTTGATAATAGATCTAGTACTCTAATAC
Source organism: Ceratopteris richardii (assembly GCA_020310875.1). Lineage (NCBI taxonomy): Eukaryota > Viridiplantae > Streptophyta > Polypodiopsida > Polypodiales > Pteridaceae > Ceratopteris > Ceratopteris richardii. The sequence continues at coordinate 86,793,672 of CM035436.1, forward strand.
TAGATATTATATGTTGACATAACTAGACACTATCTCAAAGGATATACGTAATTGTAAGTGTAGCCAAATGGCAACATCTTTGATCATACTAGTAAATTTCTTCTTATTCATAAAGAGCATATTCTAGGGTAGTGGTATTTAGAGTTTCTTTTAAACCCTAAACTATTTCTCTTAATGAGTTTCTAAATCTTTAGTAGAAATTTTCTTTCTAAGCTCCAAATGGGCCATCATTCTAATACAAAAAGGGAGAACCTTAGTGGGGAAAAATGGAAAATTCAAAAGAATGATATGGTTCAACCATTTCTTGCCGTACTTTTTCATTTTATGAAATTCTCTTCCGACATTAGTGTTGAAGTTCTTAAGGCCTTTGAGCTTCATGAAATCTTTGATGATTATGGAAGGTTAGCACTTCACTATGTGTAGGGTCTCATATAGTCTTTATAGTTTCTCTTTGGATACTTTTGAATCCAAATCCTTGTTACCACTAAAGTATGGTTAATAAGAAGAGAAACATTCAATGACTTGTAGCTTAAATCATTCGCCCCTGATCAGAAATGCCATGAGATCTCTGAATGAGGCCACACAGCCATGAGATTACAAAGAACTTTTTATAAGAGTGTCCTTCTAAGTTTCAATTTGAATTCAAACTTGGCTCGGACTAAAAGTGACTCCTCTACAGACATACACTTACACATGCATACATACAGACATACACACATACACACATAGAGACACACACACACACACACTTACACACATAGACACACACACACATACACACATAGACACATACACACTTACACACACATAGATACACACACATATATACACACACACATACACACATAGACACATACACACTTACACACACACATACACACATCCACACACATTTACACGCGCACATACACATGCATATAGACACATATACAAATACACACGTATATACACACATAGACACACACATATACACACACACATACACACATAGACACATACACACTTACACGCACACATACACACATACACACATCCACACACATTTACACATACATACACATGCATATAGACACATATATACAGATACACACGTATATACAAACATAGACACACACATAGACACACACACATACACACACACATACACACACATGGACACATATATGAATAGACACACACATATATGCATACACACACATAGAGACACATACACACATATACATATACATACATGCACACATAATGCATATGCATAAGCATACATACATACTTACATGCATACACACACATGCATACATTTGCATACATAATGCACATGCATATGCATACATACATGCTTACATGCATACACACACTCACATATACACCTACATACACATATACACACATACATATGTACACATACATATATTGATTTCTAAACCATTTTGTTTTATATGTAGAGGTAATATGGATCCTAGTAGAGAGAGAAAGGCGAAACTCACTCTCATAAAAAGTCTTATAAGAGCAAGAGTTCTGCCTGATACTTAAGGGATCATCATGCATGAGTACTCAAAGATGCCTGATGATGAGTTGGATTTTATGATCCAGATGCTTACACAGTGATTAGAGGAGGGATCTGATGTGGCTCCACATGCAGGAAGACAGCTATCTACTCATAGGTACATTTTTTTTCATAATGTTTTTTAATGATATTATCACATAGTTTTATTTATTTTTATCTATCTATTTCAGGACACTTATACCACTTCCAGATCATGATAGCAGAGCACAGGTGCCTATGAGGACATGCATGGGCACCTTAGAGCTAGAGTGCGATATAGAGCTAGAGGGGAATATAGTGTATATAGGGAATGGATTGGAGTTCCAAGAGAAAAATGCGAGTATTATGCGACTCTTACCTTCGCCTTGTCCACTTGCAGTGGAAGTAAGTATAAATTTTACATATAAATTGGAATAAATATCTTATGATTTATTTATATGATTTGTTTTCTATTTTTGTAGTGAGCATGATGAGAGGGATAAAAAATACGTACTTAGTTCACTTGAGACAGATCTTGGAACGGGATGGTCGCATAAATGGTGTCTAAAAGAGATGCGAACACTTATGGCTCATCATCCTGATAATGCACGGTACACATTGCTTTTATGTATATATATGTGGATATAGTATGAGTGTTTATGTGTGTGTGTATGTATATGAGAGAGAATGAGAAAAGAGTGCGACTAGAGGTAAAAATACACGCATACACACATATATACATCATACATGGACATTCACATACATATACCCATACATGCACATTTATATATACGCACACATACATGCACATTTTTACACACACATACACATGCATGCAGTTACACACATATAATGAATACACACATAAACACATAAACATACGCATATACACATATACATACATAATCATATGTACACACACATAGACTCACATAATCATATTTACATACATATATACACATACACATGCATACACACACACAACACATGCATACACACATATAGATACACATACATACACACACATGCATATGCACATATAGATACACATACATACACACACATGCATATATATATATATATATATATATATATATATATATATATATATATATATATATATATATATATATATATATATATATATATATATATACTATATATAGATAGATAGATAGATAGATAGATAGATAGATAGATAGATAGATAGATAGATAGATAGATAGATAGATAGATAGATAGATAGATAGATAGATAGATAGATAGATAGATGGATAGATAGATAGATAGATAGATAGATAGATAGATAGATAGATAGATAGATAGATAGATATATATATATATATATAAGTATATATATATATAATAGGTATATATATATATATATATATATATATATATATTATATATATATATATGTATATATATCCTTATTCATATATATAATTCATATCATAATTCATATATATATATATATATATATATATATATATATATATATATATATATATATATATATATATATATATATATATATATATATATATATATATATATATATATATATATATATATATCCTAATTCGGAAACACTAATTTGATATTATGGTTTTACAAACTCTAATTCATCCTTTTAGCCAAATGATTGAAGTATATGTACACATTGCATCTATTCCTCCGACCACCTACCAGAGAGATGTCTCTCCTCCCAACCATATGCCTCTATATATAGCTACTCGAATCAATGAGGATCATAATATATATAACGATATATACACATCATGTAGATACACATACATAAATATAAAATGGAGTAGATACATTATGCATCACACATACATGCCTATATGCACACATGTAGATTTATATACATGCATACATATTTACAGGTACACATTTACACATAGACACATATACATATATACATGTACACATCAAATATACATGCCTATATGCACATATGTATACTTATACATACATACACAATTATAAACACACTTGCATATGGTACACAAATGCATATGCATATATGCAGGTGTGCATACTAACACATGTATACATATATCATACACATGCACACACATACATATACATGAAACACATATATGTGCATACTAACATATGTATACATATAATACACATGAATACACACACATATGCATACATACATGAGGAAAGTTTGCTCCTCGAAGATAAAGCTATAAATAATATAATTAGGCATATATCCGAGCTTCATGTTCTAACTTAAAAGAACATGATTTCATCTCTCTAGTAGGATTCATCGATATTCTAGTTGAATAAAGAAGAATCTATTATCTGATATCCATTCAAATGATTGAAGTTATTGATCGATAAGTAGAGTAGAATTTACTATCTAATCTGCTCATATGTTTTCATCATTGCCATCATTTTGGTAAGACATCAATATAGTCTCATCTTCATTATCCTTATTGATTTCTATTGTTAAAATGTGTTCTCATGAATGACATCATCTATTGATGGATTAATATCGATTTCTAGGAATTCCTCTTCATCATTAGTAGAATCAGCATGTAGAGTATTATCCTCTTCATCAAAAAGATTAGTATCATTAGTATGTATAATGATTCTAATTTCTCTTTTAGATGGTAATGTATCAGTATCTGATGGTGAATCATCAAGAGGACTTCCTTTGATCTCTCTAATAATAAACTGTTCAAACAATGACCTACCTCTCAGTTGAACATGAATGACTTGTCACCAAGGAGCATCTTGGTTTTTATAAAAAAATTATTGTTCAATATGTGTAGGAAGAATATATGGTTCTTTAGTAGATCACATTACCTTGGAAGAATCAATTGCTCAAAACCTAGATAATTCCTTTCTCAATGTGGAATTACTACCTTTATACTCGGCTTGAAACTAGTCAACCTTCATAATGACCTATCAAAATATATAAAAACAAAAAACCATTATTAGGTGCTTAATAAAATAATAAACTCTATCATAAAAAATATAAACTATTTTCTATCTATTTGAATGTACGAAATGATATTTTATAGATACCAACAACAGTTCCCACATAACCAAGTTCGCCATCTATAAGGTTCGTGTCTTTTGAGCTAGCACATGATAGTTGCTTGAAATATTAGTGAACATTCAAGCTTGCAAAAGAAATTAATTAATTAGTAAAGAGAAACTAATATACATATATGATAAAAGCAAAATATTATTAACATAAAATTAACTTTCGTTCACAACCTATCATAAAATCCCTCTGCTCATCTGAGATTTCTTCATTATTTGCATTGGCGCATTGCAAACGACTATATAGCCAATCCGTGAAAGAAGATATATTTGTAATCTCATTATTATCGAGATTACATCTATATCTTTTGTTTCTCCATCTTTTACTTCGGAGATTTTGAAGTTCCTATTCGTACTCGCTAAAGAATGCTTGCATTCATTCGCCATTCTATGCTACAAAAGTAGAAACATCATTTTTTTTTTGAAATGTAAATAAAAATGGAACTCCCCTACCTGATAATACCTCATCTGTTATTCTTGATGAAGACTCGTTGGTCCATGCATGTGGAGCTTCTTCATGAACTCCTTCAAGGTACTCACTAACATAGTAAATGCACTCTTCAAGCATCGAACCCTTTGCCATGGATCCTTCTGGTTTTGTTCTTTGTCGCACATAACCTTTTAATATTTCCATAGGTTGCTTGACCCAAAACATCCATCGAGTGTTGACAACACCTACAATCTGTATTTCATCTACAAGATGGATTAATAAATGAACCTAAATATCAAAAAATGAAGTAGGAAGCTCTTTCTCCATCAAACATAGTAGTTCTTTGCATTCATGTTTTTTTTTTTTGTGAAATCGAGTTTGTGTCAATCTCTTTTGATGTAATCCACTTATACATATCATTAAAAGAAATTATAAAGAAGTTAATTAAAAAATGAAAGATATCAAATATTCATATATATTAAATATAAAAGTATCACAATTACCTTATAAGCGATCCAAGACGATAGATCATATATCGTACTCCTTTCGTTGTACATCCATCGATAACCAAAGGTAAAATATGTTTCAAAATGTTATGCCAGTCATGGGTCTTTAACCCAGATAAGCTCTTATCATCCATAGTAAACATGTCCTGGAAAGATGTTCCATATCCTGTAGGAGTCCGAATCAATTGAATCCTATTGTTGATAGTTTGTATGCATGTGTAGCTGTGTATATTTGATTTTGTTTTTAATTTTTTTTGGTGTACTGTGGTTTGCAGGCTTTCATATCTAGACCATTGAATCGTTTGGCTGTCTCCCATTTTATAGTCAACCTATTACCTGCCTTGCTAACTAAGCCTTACATATTTGTTTACAAGGATTATGTATTAGTTAACTATGGAGGTACTAGTTTGTGTGGAAAATAAGACAAGAAAATTTCTCTCAAGGATTTTGGATATGGATGAATCGTTCTAAAGCTTTGGATGATGGATGAATCGTTCTAAAGTATGAGCAGACATAAAGTTTTCATTCAATGCAAGTTCTTGTCCTTACTGTAGCTAAGGTAAAAAAAAAATCTTGCACTGAATGGACACTTTTTGTCTGCCCATCATTTAAAATTATTCTTCCATCCTTCAAATTTTTGAGGTAAATTTACTTCTCCTATTTTTCAAACGACTTAATATCTCCATAGCTAACTCCAAAGGCTAGATGGACAGAATATCTTCATTCGATACGGGTATGTATAATTTGACCTTACTCTCACAACATGTGTATGTGTGTATATGTGTGTGTATGTTTATATGTGTGTATACATTCATGTATATATATGTGTATGTCTATATATGCATGTATTTATATGTATATATTTATGCATCTATATATATAAATAGATAGAAAATTAAAAATTATACCTTAATAGTGCCAAACAAGATACATTACTCCATCGAAAATGATTTTGAAGATTGAGAATAAGTAAGCTCACACTTAGTCGTGTCAAACGAATTCCTTCATATACATGCTTTAGACATTCCTCTCGAAGATATTTCTTATTTTTAGAAATACCAATGCTCTCACTATCATTTTGATACCAATCCTCAATAAAATCTCCCATGCCATCATCTTCATCTTTGTCACACAATTCTTGTACTTTATCTTCTTTTGAATATAGATCTCTCAACCTTGCATATTCCACACGATCACTTTTGCATAGCCTTCTAATAGAAGCTTCTGATAACTGAGGTCTTACTAGCAATTGTGAATGGTGTGGAGGATTATTATCAACATCATACATTGGAATCTACACACATGAATAAAAATCATTAATATTCCATAAATGAATAAAAAGAGAACTTTAAACATAAAATTAAATATATACATTATTAAATATGGATAGAAAATATTCATTGTCTCTCTAGCCAAAAGGTGCTCTTGGAGGTCTACGCCATCCATAATTCACTAATAATTCATCACCAGCATGTAATGTAGTAATAGCATTGACAACTATGTATCTTGATACATCTCTACTCATGTATGGTGATTCATGACTATTTTCACGCTCCTCAAATGTGCAATTAGTCTTTGAACTATTATGTAACCCTCGACTACTATTTATTAAACCTGCTATATTTCCATGTTTGTAAGGTCTTCCATCAATAAATAATCTTTTGTTTTCTGCATGTGAAATCCTTCTACTAGTAAGGGATACTGCATTCAAACATATTCCATAAGTACTCATGCTTTGAACATAATGTACAAATCGGTGCCAATCTCCCCAAGCATATATAGGACCACAAAATGACATAAGAGTGACTTCAGATTTCGGAGGCACATAGAAATCCTCTACAATAAAGAGAGCATGACTAGCATTAGTAATAGTGGATGGAGCAATCATATAGAGATTACCCCAAAAGTTAAAAACCTCTCCTTCTAAAGGAAGTGGTCTTCTATTCATCTTCCATATCTTCTTCTATCATATGTTTGTAATAGAGAACGATCACGAGCTGGCAATGGATAATCCCTAGCCGTTTTAGTCTCTAAACCTGGAGGTAGAGGATTTCTGGAAACCTCTCCTTGTAATTGATGAACATCAAGTTGATGATGTGTATCAAGTATATTACCATTATGATTATGAGAATTATTATCATCATCATCATCATCAAGCAAGTATTCCTATATATCAACAATAATTTGATTTTGTATATGGTTTTTAAATAAAATAATGACATTAATTTATAGAAAAAATGTATATAGTCCTTGCACGATTAGGAGATGGTGGTGGAGTTCCATCTGATTGATCGGAATCTACAAATAATTGTATTTGATATTAATAATATGATTATTACATACATGAACATTCACATATACATATTTACACATACACACATATTCACATATACACATTTACACATACACACATATTCACATATACACAAATACACATTATTGTGGGATAAATGCATGTATTTTGTATGAATGAGTGTATATGCATGCATGTGTAGGTGTGCATGTATATATGTGGATATGTATATGTGTGTTTACGTTATATGTATGTATATGTGTATATGTGTGCATATATGTATATTTATGCATGTATGTATGTGTATATGTTTGCACGTATATGTGTATGTCTGTAAGTGTATGTGTTTATGTGTGTGTATATATGTGCATGTATTCCGACTCTTTTTTTTTGTTTGAGATGAAAATAACAGAAGATATTATATATGGTGGAAAAACATAAGAGGCGACCTAACATACCAGCTAAGACGTGGTAGTTTTTTGTAGACAGTTACATCTTCAAGAGTCATTTTCTCAGTAGAAGGTATACAAATTAATAGTTTATATTTATAATTCTCAAATATTCTATTAATTTTTTACATTTAATTTATGTATTTCTTTTTCTTTAAATAAACAGGCTGCTGTGAAGAAGAGAGTTGAGTCGGGCCACACATGGCACATGGGCCAAATGGGCCATCATGGTTTTGTAGCTACATTTGTAAGTATATGCATTATTGTGAGTATATTTTTTATTTTAGTTAAAATGCAAGAAACTAATCTTTTTTATTTGTTCCAATGCAGCGAAAGGATTATGGTCGATATCCTACGAAACATGAGATTAAGTATGCTACACATTTTGGATATAAGCGTTTGAGTGAGTATATGCGAGATCATCCGGATGCATTTGTGAGTATTATTAAATTTTATATAATTATTTTATTTTTATAGATGTTGTAATTGTTTCACTTCTTTATGTTTTTTATATGTAATACAGGAGTATTATGGAGAGGCAAATATGGATGAGGTGGAGACACAAACACCGGTGGGACGATCTCGATCGTCATAGGGTGCTCATAGAGATCATGCGGATTATTGTGATGATAAGGATGAGGATGATCATGATGCTGATGATGATGATGATGATGATGATGATGATGATTATGATTCTTGATTATGACATTGGATATGTATTTACATTGATATATACACATATATATTTTTCTAATCTATATATTGTTCATTTCAGTTATGTTTTGAATTGTGTGTATGGTATTAAGTAATAAGAAGTTTTGTTCTATTGATTGTTATTATTGTTTATATTAAGCATGTGTTTTATTACTTTAATGATATAATTCATTCATATTTATGTGTGCTTGTGTGTATATAAAATGTATATATGCACATGTAGGTATATATCTATATGTGTAAGTGTGTCTATATGCATGTATATGTATGCACACACACACACACACACACATATATATATATATATATATATATATATATATATATATATATATCCATACATGCATGTGTGTGTGTGCATATATGTATGTGCATATGTATATGTGTATATGCATGTGTAAGTGTATACGCATATGTATGTGCACGTACATGTGTATGTGTGTATATGTATGTATGTATGTACATGTATATATGTGTAATATGTGTGTGTACGTATGTGTGTAATATGTGTGTATATGAATGTATGTACATATGTATATGTGTATATGCATGTATGTGCATGTGCATGTGTAAGTGTATGCATGTATGTCTATGTGCATGTGCATGTGTATGTATGTATATATGTATGTATGTGCATGTGCAGTGTAAGTGTATATGTGTGTATATGTGTATGTGCATGTGCATGTGTATGTGGGTGTATATGTATGTGCATGTATATGTGTAAGTGTATGTGTATATGTGTGTATGTGCATGTATATATGTATATGTATGTATGTGCATGTGTGGGTATATGTGTATATGTGTGTGTACGTATTTGCATATATATATATATATATGTGTATGTGTGTGTATATATACATATGTGCATATGTATGTGTATGTGTATAAACATATACAAGTGTATGTATATGCATGTGTATATGTATGAAACATGGATGTGCGTGTGGATGCATTTCCATTTGCATCCATGTGCATGCATGTGGATATGCATATACATCTATTTAAGTATATGTTAATGTGTGTATGTGTATGTATATATGCAATAATCCATGCATGCAAGTCCTTTTATGTGGTTGTAGAAATGTTTGTGCATATGCATGTGTATGTGTGTGTATGTGTAAGTGTATGTGCACATGTATGTGTGTGTGTGTGTATATGTGTGTGTATGTGCATGTGTATATGTGTATAAGTGTGAACGTGTATCTTCATCATGTATAAGTGTATATTTGCATATCAATAAGCGTGAGTATGCTAACTAATGAAAATAACACAATTCAAATGATATGCAAAGAATGGAAATTGTACTTACAATAGTTAGCCATATTTTTTGCTTGGTTACTTTGTTGAATAACCTGCAATAGAGAGAGAGAGAGATAATTCAAAGACAGAAAGAGGTAGAAAGAGAGAAACAAAGATAGAGAGAGACAATAAGATAGAGATTAGACAAAACAACAATTCTGCAAGCGATTGTTTCAACTCATAAGCGCAGTGCAATTGCAAACATTGGAGAGCTCTTTAATTAGATGCATGAAGATGCCAATCGAAGGGCCTCCAACATTTTAATTTTTTTCATAAAAAACCCATCATGTAAGCGGTGCTATGGTGTCGTTGTCAGAGGATTTCCACATCCAAATAAACATTCAAAAAAGTAAAAAAGTTTTGTTTCCAGACTGATTAATTGTTATCTCTCTGAAATCTTTTTGATTCATTTCTTTGATTTGGCTGATATTTCTTTTGAGTACCTGTAGGCAAAAGAAGATGAGAATGTGTTCCGAACACAGAATGAAGGGATATTTGAACCCTTCATTTTATGACCATTCATATGTTTATGTGAACACTACGTGAGTTTTATGTGTGTCCATGATCATATGGAGATATCTATGTGTGAATGGTAGTGAAGTTAAGTATGGATATGTACATGTGTCTATGCTTATGTATGCATGTTTAAGCTAATGAGAACCTTAGTCTTTCCCTTCTTCAATCACCACAAGAGTGTAGCTTAGTGGAAGGAGAGTACCTGTTAAGGGAGCTATTAGGGGAACAGTACTAGGATGGGTAACCGCCCAAGAAGTATCAGGAACCTCTGTTCTTCTTGATCATTGAGGTCCTCCCTCACACACAACTAGTGGTGCCAATGGTGATTTTGGTGACTCAGATGACAAGATACTAAGTTCTATGCTTTGGTTGCAACCCTAGTCATAAGACTTAGATGGGTGGGTGTTGGCTTCGCTCACACAAAAGTAGCAAAGGTTTTGAGTCAAAATGCTTTAATGACAATGAAGTATTTGATGGCAATGCACCATGGTGGAGTCTTCTTCTCAAGATCTTCATGATACCATCATTGTAGAAAACTGAGCTTCGAGTATCGCACACAGTACTTCACACATGCTTGCAAAATATGCAAAGAAAATGGTACATAGAGAGCACGAGCATAGATTTCATAGGTGTTACAAATGTGATTGAACTTATAGTCTATGGACTATATGTTTTATTGCAAAACATATACGAAAGTGTTTGGTGGTTATTTGGACATTCACATAGACACTAATGGTAACACTGCAGTGGAGAGCCAGACATGGGACAATGAAATACATTTTAGTCTCTTTTGAAGGTCCTCACCATAAATTTTGATCTCTTGAAAACAGATGAAGTCTGTGTTAAAGCTTTTCTAGTGGAACCCCTGACCAATAATGGCCAGTCTTAAGGGGTCAAAAAACCCTCTAATATTGAAAGAAATGATAATCATTATTGGGGGTTAAGTTCTTTGTAGGGAGGGGCTTTGTCCCTCATTTTCTTGTTTTTCTCATCATCTATTTTTCTCATTGGTGAGTTTCGAGGAAACGAGTTGGAACTTGTTGATTGAGTGTGTGCAACTTGGTGCTGACCCATGATTCATCTATAACATTTTATTGGCATGGAGGTTGTGCTTTCCTATTGTCGACTCATTGGCAAGTTGACATCCTCTGTAGATTGTGATGGTGTGGACTCTTATCGTGGTCTATTATGGTCATTATTAGATTCTCGGAGGATATTGTTGGTATTGTGCATTGTTGAGTCGTGATTGTTTAATGGTCTATGGGGAGATGGTACCATTAACTTATTCTCGAGTTTAGAGTGACAAGTTTGAGGTTGTCCTTTGTCATGTGCTCCAAGCCTGCATTTGGATTCTTATCCTTGGACTCAACATTTGAAAGGTGAGAATCTAAATGATACCATGCATACTCTGTAGTACAGTTTAGACATGTGCTCTTCGCTCTATTGAGTATTCATAGAAGAAGGTTCAATATGGACACTTGTAGTATGTGCACTCACTCCTTGGCATGGCTCCTCGTTGGTTGGACATATTCATCAATTGTGGTCAACCGCTCTACCTGGTTCGAATAGTGGATACCTTCCACTTTTGTCCAAAATGATTGTCGCAAATAGCATCCACAACATATAAAGCTAAAGATGGAAAAACATTTATATACAAAGCATTGATGTGTGTAATGTGCTCTTCTTAGTGTTTTCTCATAGATATATACAAATTTTAATTGATAAGCTTCCAATTTGCTAATCAGGCATTGCTTCATAACTTAAGACATTGTCAAGGTAGTTGTTCTCCATTCATTTTTAAAGCTTCATTTGGTTTATACGTGAACTATTTGTTGTAATTCGTATATCAGTATTCTTTTCATTTGTATATGTATATGTTAATCTATATATCAAGTGCTTCTACCTTTCTTAATCTGAAGGAAAGAAATCGAAATCCCTATGGAAATCACTTTCCCTCAGTCCAAATTAATGTACATGCATGCCTTGTACATGTGGATTAGTGAAATAGGTGGGCTTCATTGGTTGTCTCAGCTTAATGGTTTCCTTTTGGAACTTTCACAAAGAATGAGCTACATAAAATATTACATCTTCATAGACTTTGTACCATCATAGAAATGTATAATTTTTAGGAGTCTGTGATAGAGATACTATCTCTTTCTTGAAAGGAACAGAAATTGGATTCATTAGCCTCTTTCAACATAAAGCAGAGAAATATCTTGAATTACTCTGTTGTAGGCCTTTTCAAATACAAAAGATACTTTATTCATAGTTGTAGGACTTAGCACTATATAAAATTAATAAATCATGTTTACTTAGTCCTTGCATAGACATGCTCAATGTCATAAAGAGATCTTCTATGTTCTCATTCCTTGACAAGTCCAATGGACTTATATCAATCATTAAGCTTCTCTGGAGACATAATTTTCAAGTATTCAGAGAGTGATATATCTTAAACCCAATTTTTGAAAGCTGAATTTTCTTCTTAAATGGATCCTTGTATTGATCATCCTTGATTTTCCCTAGATTGAGCCTTGGAACATTTCCTTGTTCTTCTAGATGAGTGCACTTTGAGAAACTTTGATCATCAAGACTTTATAGATCTAAAGGCTCCAATTATGAATTTAGGAATCATAATTATTTGGTAGTACATTCTCCTAGGTCTCTACCCAAATTCTTTGTTTGTCTTAGCTTTGTAGGTTCTTCTAAAGAGAATTAGTACTAACTATCTTGAATCGACTTTGGTCTGTATCCTAGAGAGTTACATATACTAACCTCAAAGGTCACCAAATATTCGCAAAGAAGAACAAATCATTGTTCTTCTCAATTCCTTCAAATCCTCAAACTAATTGAGGAACAATACATATCAATCCATCAAAATACCTTCTTTATAAATCTTCTATTGAATGGAGTTAAATGATTCAAGATTTATTTGTTTGAAGCTCAAAAGCCTTGCAAGAAAGATACCATTTTCTTGGCATCATATCCCAAATCTTGTTAGGAACTTTCTCAAGTGCCTTATAATGGATATGCTTCGAGTTGTTGGCTAGACTGCCAAATTGGAATTCTTCAATGAATTCTCTGTTTGTGTATCCAATCTTTACCTTGTTAGAGATTAAGTCAAACTCACTTAGGTACATGGTATCAAATGTAATCCTTAACTTTCATGAAAGAGTTAAAGAATGCATCTTTCCTTAAAAGTATCATATTAATGATACCTTTCTTCCCCCCTTTCAAGGTCTTTTGTCCTTGAGAATTGCAAGTTCTTAAGAAATTGATGCTTATTTGATTTCCAAATTACGATCCGAATTGGAGCTCAATCTTGTTTTCTTTGAAGATGACTAAGAAATGTTTTGGGTATCCTTGAGTTCAAGATTCCATTATCTATAAACCTAGTGTCCCATACCATTGAATCCACTTTCGTGATAGTGTAAACCTAGACATCCCATAACATCTGGCTTACACTCTCACATTAATGTAGACAACTTTAGCTCTTACTCAAGGATAGCTTATTGTAAAAACTTCTTTCTTCTTAGTCTAATCAAGTAGCCACAAAAATGCTTGTAAGTTATATCCTTACCAAGCCTTGATCTATACTTGAAAAGGAATTTGAAGATTCGAAATATTTCCTTGATCAGTTGTAGCCAATGTATGTTTATTTATGTCATTTGATAATAGATCTAGTACTCTAATACTAGATATTATATGTTGACATAACTAGACACTATCTCAAAGGATATACGTAATTGTAAGTGTAGCCAAATGGCAACATCTTTGATCATACTAGTAAATTACTTCTTATTCATAAAGAGCATATTCTAGGGTAGTGGTATTTAGAGTTTCTTTTAAACCCTAAACTATTTCTCTTCTCCAAATATGCATTAATGAGTTTCTAAATCTTTAGTAGAAATTTTCTTTCTAAGCTCCAAATGGGCCATCGTTCTAATACAAAAAGGGAGAACCTTATTGGGGAAAAATGGACAATTCAAAAGAATGATATGGTTCAACCATTTCTTGCCCTACTTTTTCATTTTATGAAATTCTCTTCCCACATTAGTGTTGAAGTTCTTAAGGCCTTTAAGCTTCATGAAATCTTTGATGATTATGGAAGGTTAGCACTTCACTATGTGTAGGGTCTCATATAGTCTTTATAGTTTCTCTTTGGATACTTTTGAATCCAAATCCTTGTTACCACTAAAGTATGGTTAATAAGAAGAGAAACATTCAATGACTTGTAGCTTAAATCATTCGCACCTGATCAGAAATGCCGTGGGTTTTAAAAATTTTTATTAAGACAACATATATAAAACATAAGAGGAGAATGATCATTAAGCCCCATATCATTAAACTTTTATGCTTTTGACTTCATATCAAGAAGTCATTTCCGATCTTCTACTTAAACTTAGTGAGCCTAATTTTTTTCTCATGTCCAATCAAACCATGCATATATTCTTTATATATTGATATGGATACTTAATGCATGCCAATGACTTTTACATCTTTATTTAAAGATGCTTAGCATGCACAAGGTACAAATATTGAACCCCTCTTTTTAGAATGCATGAAATTCTCATATTGAACTCCATTTTATTAAATAACATTCTCTAATTTTGCACTCATGTTCATGCCATGATATGATGAACCTTCTTTCCTTAATTAGTAATCATTCTACGTGTTGAGTCCATTTCATGGTAAATGGAAAACCTTCATCATTTATTCATGCGTTAAGTGCATTACTTAAATCATGAAATGCATACACCATTCTAGTTGTATGTGGATCTCACCTAGTTAATTTCATATGCATTCTTAAATGCATTATTCTAGCATGGAAAATTGACCAAATATAGATGGACAACTTGAAATTAATATTTACCTTTGTCAGCTTCATACTTCCTTTGATCCCTTGACTAGAACGGCTTATTCTTTTGAATACTTCAAATTTGAGGTTGCAAGGTTGGGCGACTCCATTTTTGATGTTTCAAGCTTGTGACAACTTCCAATAATGCTATTTGGCATTTTCATACTTACTTGTATGCCAAATTTATGCATTTATTCTTACCAAAACTCTAAGGATTCCTAAATGTATACTAGTATTAGTATATACAATTCATTTATACTTGCATTTATCCTCACAAGCATTCTAAGAATTCCTAAGTGCATATTTGCACCTATATATGAAATGAATTTATACTTTCCATACCACATATGAGATAACCTCAAAGCTCATTCAATGAATGCCCTATTCGGAAATAGAATGAGCTCTACATATATTCATGATGATAACTCCTCAAATCCATGACAATGCATCAAATATAGGATGGAACTTAAACATGTGCAAGTGAAAGTACTTAGCTTCAAAAGCTACCCTTTCTGGAAGTTGGAAATCAAGAAGCCACCTCCTTTCTTCTCTTCATTGCTTGCGAGTATTGGTTCATTCTAGTCTTGAGGTTTCCTTAGCTCTCAAAACAAAGTATGGTATGTCCTTTGTATTTGAGGTTGAAGAGCACTTTCTTCTTTCGTTCAAATAGTAGGTACATCTGAGTATCCATACTCCTTATGTGAACATCCCTCCATGCTTTCTATGTAAGAAATCGGACGCAACAACAAATGTGGGAGTGGTTGTTACACACATTAAACTATAGAGAGAGTAGTGAGGATAAGAAAGTCCCATATGCGAGGTAACTTAAGAGTAAATCTTCATAAGTGAAGTCTAAGGACAATCTTGGTCAAGATTAAAAGTAAACAGGTGCCATTTTGCGAGCGGCTCTTCACTCTGAATCTTACTAAGTCGGAGACCATGGTATGGTCAAACCTCTTGGCCTTCTTTCACTTTCGGCTAAAGAAATCTTGAAATGACTTCTACGAGGGGTCCTTTTTATCATTGATTGAAGCATATATAAATGGCTGAGAAATACTTCTCAATGTAGAGAGTGCTCTGTGAGTAGCATGGTTCATCTACAATTTCACACAAGCCAATGCATGTGGCTTGAATCTTGATATCTGGGCTAGCTTATGTGCAACCTAAGGGTCTTTTGCAGGATGCTCTTGTCATTAGCCTAGTTGTGGGATCATATGATCCAACATTTTATAGCTTAAACATTGAAAAATCTTGGGAATGGGAACATCTCTAAGCAAGAATCTAGTGCCCTCGTATAGATTAGAAATTAATAATGGGTTCACACATGGTGACAACACATTTCAAACCATCCATATGTATGAATCTAATTGAAAAACAGAATACTTTTCCTTGTTCTAGGTCCATAAGGTTTAGGACGACCTGGCCCCCTCAAAAAAAAATAATGTCGGGTTGACAATTGATGTTTATTGGTGAAACTACCCATTCAACCAATATAAAAGCTTTAGCCCCTTTATTTTTCAAAGTATTTGCCACTCTATATAAAGAGGAGACTAGCGGCATAGAACTGCTCCATACCATTGAGTCTGAACCCAGCCTAATGGAGCTCCATCGAATCTAAAATTCAAATAGATCTATAATTGGCTTTGAGTACCAATTTTTAATCATAAAATCAACTAAACGCAAACTAAGTAACTAGCAAAGGGCCAAGCAATGTTAGATAATAAAAACAACCACAAGCAAAGTTAGTAACTAGCAAGAGACCAAACGTCTAGCAAGACCACTCTCCTAAGAGAGAATATGTATCCACCCATCCAATTCCACCCATATATAGAACTCGAGGCCAAGAGGGTGCATATCCTTGGGTTTGTCCGAGTGTCAAGCCAAGTGTCCCTCATGTGGATACTTTCCCAAGGGTCATCACATGTCTTCTAATTTCTCAAAGGCTACCACAAGCCTTTTAATTCAAATGAGGATTCTTCTCTCACGTACACTCTAAGGTGGCACTTAGAAAAGCTTCTTCCAAGATTAAGGTTTCCACATTGTAGGATAATCAAGCGTAAGGTTCACAACCATCCAGTTGGAGAGATCATATGAATAAATTCCCCAAGGGTTAAAACCAAGTGTTCAACCCAAAGGTTGAATCATGTTCCAAGGATAATTCAAGGGCTAAACTCAGGCAAATATAAATCATATTCTAACCTCTATAATCCATATATTCAGCCTTTGTATCTGGTTGAAGTCTATAATACAAAATTCGCTCTATTTTTGTCTAACATGTTGTCTACTCTACTATGCCAGATTTTCTATTATCTTGTGTAAGATTTTTCTCTCTTCTAGTGTTGTTGAATGATTGGAAGCTTGGGATTTTGGAAACATTAGAAGTGGTATTAGAGCACAATCGATCCTCAATAGCTATGGAATGTTTGAAAGAAAATACTCATGAGTAGGAGGAACTTATTCAGAAGCTTCTTGATGAATTACACGAAGAACAAGGTAGAAAGCAAACAAAAGGTCCAACAAATTTTTGTGAAGCTCAATGATAGAGTTGATGAAGGTGTAGGAACATCTAGCATGCCTAGAAAAAAACAAAAATGCAATTATGAAGATATGGAGGCCAATGATTTTCCCCTCAACCAAGTCTTCAAGAGGAAAAAATTAAATGCATTTGATGGTAAGAAGAAGAGAAGCCAAGATATGGAGTCATGGATTGAGGAGTTAGTGGGATTCTTTGATTTTCAGCACTTTAGTGAGGAGTCAAAGGAAAAGGTTTGGATCTCACACTTGTGTTGCATCACAAAGCTATGCTTGAAGTCGTACATGCAAAATACAAAAAGATATGGTTGGTTATTTAGAAGGAATTTAGAGGGCAGGTAGAAAAGTGTTATTCTTTTCCACACTACCATATGGAGAAAAAGATGGAGTTTTATGATTTTCAATAACACAAGGATGATAAATATAGCTTCTCCATGTATGAGTATAAAGAGAAGCTTTTGCATCTCCAAAAATATGCATTGGATGTTAGTGGGGATGCTTTGAAGAGAAATTCTATTGAAGGGCCTTGTGAGGAACGCAATTATTAGGTGAAGGGATCTCGATGTGTTGATTTCCTAGATGTTGTTGCAATGACCAAAAATTTTGAGAAGATGGAGAAGTTCTATATGTAGAAGGTGAGTAGAACTACATCCATCAGAATGGTATGTAAACCATTGAAACTTGAAACAACAAACATGAACAATGCAAATATTACCTCATCTATAATAACCAAGGTAAGAATCCTACTCAAGTAGAAACTCAAAGGAGACATTGATCCATTCATTGGCAACATGATGTTCATTTATTGAGTGGGAAAAAAGACTCAATCTGTTTTTTTCTTTGTAGCAAATAAGGACATCGGACATATGAGTTCCCAAACAAGGAAATCTTTTGGCTTGCATAAGCAAAGGTGATAAACATCATTGATGAAGTTACAATGGTTGAAAAACTAGATGATGGAGGTAAGTGCCCTTATTTGACTTTACATTTCATGGTGACTAATTCTTTCGTAAGGGCTTTTGTTATTACGTTTTTGGGTATGACCTCTAGGTACAAAGTTAGATTTTTTTTTATCAATTAATGTAGTAATAGAGATGACCAATGGGCAACTACACTATATGCAATGATACATTGAAAAGCTTGCATTTATATTTTGTGATAGGTGGTTTTCTAGGATATTTTATGTGACTGAAATGAAATAGTGTGATGGAGTTATAGGCATAGGCTGGTTAGTTCAAATTCTATAAAAATTGATTGTGAACATAGAACATTTACCTTAATGAAGTATGGTGAATCCATCTACATCCTAGGTGTTGAGCATAACTTGAAGCCTATTCTCATTTCAATTATGCAGTTAACTAGAGGTATACATGATGGTTGGAAAACATATGTGGTGTATGTGAATAGCCTCTACATGGGAAAGATAATGAGGAAAACCTTGTGAATCATGTACAAAATAAAAATCTTTTCAGTTTTGGATGCTGTAAGATGATAGATTAAGTATTATCCAGGTCAATTTCAATGAGGAATGCGGGATGATGAACTGCACATCAACATGTTCTTATGATTGTTATTGTTTACTTGGATATAAAGTACGAGCGAATGACTTCCTTGCACGAGACCTTCGATTCTTAAATTAAGATGTAAATTGGAAGCCTCTATGCACGATTTTGATTATTCTGCACCTCTGATTATTTATTAGATAATATCACTATATTCCGCTTACATTCTATGGCCTGAAAGGATAGTTATGAGCATAAGAGGCTGCCATGGATTATTCTTGCTCCGCCATCGGAGGGCCGCTCGCTATTAGTCTTCCGAATACTCTTTCTGCGAGCTGAAACCATATCCTGTTACAAGGCATTTCAACTACGAGCTGAAACCATATCCTGTTTCTTGGCATTTCGGAATACTCTTTCTGCGAGCTGAAACCATATCCTGTTACAAGAGGACAAGAAGATCGGTTGATTGACGGTCTGGAATCGTCCTCTTTGTGGAGCAGTAGCTTATTTCAACTCGTGCGGACTACCCCTTCCGAGGGTGGGTCCATTACATTCATAGAAGTAATCTCTAGATCTGCATAGAAGTAAGAAATTAGATCTGTTCATGAATCGTTTGCTGCGCAGGACGATAACTCATGAAGCCACTCCTCATAGAACAGAAGCAGTGTGTTTGATCTACGGTTATTCAAGTATAGGCCAAGATTTCAACAGAGTTGGTCGATGTTTGGGGATCGTTTGTCGATGTTTGGGGACCATGGATTGTGAGCCATGGAAAATGGAGGATAAGGCCGTCCATACGCTGTGTGTTCTTCCTCTGAAATTTGGTCCTTCCCAAAGAGAAAAAATAAAAAACCAAAATAGCGTTCTGAATGGATCTCAACGTCATCATCGTGTAAGGACGTCTGCAAAGATCCCGCCGCATCGGTTGTTGACTCGAAGAGTCGAAGGTCTCCGAATCGTTCTCTGTTGCAGCTCTATATGCTGGTCCTTCTCCACATCGCTGTGTTGTCTCTCTCTCTCTCTCTCTCTCTCTCTCTCTCTCTCTCTCTCTCTCTCTCTCTCTCCAAGTCGAAGTTCTCTTTCATTACCCAAAGATTGCAAATCACGCCACATGCTAAACACTACATTATATCCCTGAATTATGTCTTTTCCCTCAGGCCAACGATCGACCTCAACGTCGCCGGGGTTCGTTATCGCTGTCGACTTCGGTACGACGAATTCTGGTTTTGCTTACGCCGATAACAACACCAGAAATACGCAAATCACAGTAAATTATAACTGGCCAGGAGCCGTAAGAGAGGAGGCCCCTCATTACTGCAAAACCTTGACAACTCTGTTTTACACGCCTAGCCCTACGGAGAGTGACCATTTCGAGCTCAGAAATTGGGGATGGCCGGCGTTGTCAGCATCTAATACAGCCATTGCGAATTTTCAAAGGAACAATCAACTCCCAACTAAGGATCCAATAAGTTCTCAAGCATCTTCTTCTCAATCAGTCACACCTGCAAATATTTGGGAAATCTTTCCGGAGGAGGTTGCTAGAAATATAGGGTACTATGCGCAGAATTTCAAGCTCTACCTTGCGCCAGAGACAAAGCAACCCATTCCCCTTCCGCAATTTTTCGGAGATCTGAACCCAGAGCGCTTTGCGGTCGATTATCTCCGGAGCTTCACAGACTTTATTATCGCTGAGCTAAAAGTGGCCATTAGGAATGATTTCAGTAAGCGAGATGTCCAATGGTGTCTTACGGTGCCCGCAATTTGGGATGAGGGAGCAAAACAGAAAATGCGGAAATATGCGGAGAAGGCCGGAATGATCACAGGTTCGGACTGCCCCTCTAACGACTCGGCAAGCCCATACCCCCTTCAAATAATTCTGGAGCCTGAGGCTGCCGCAGCATATTGCCAGACGCACGCCCGCCGGAACCTCAACCTTCAGCCAACGGACAAAATTCTCATCGCTGATTTAGGCGGCGGCACTATTGATCTTGCGGTTCACGAAATCTGTAAAGTGGTCGGAGTAGAAGGACCCATCGAAGTCAAGGAGGCCGTCTGCAGCTACGGGGATCTAGGAGGAGGAGCCTTTCTGGATATGCGCTTTCTCGAGCTCGTTGGCAAGAAGATACCCTGCTTTAATGATTTTTGGCGGAATATTAACCCTTCAATTAGGCCATTGCTGCTATCTTGGTGGCAGAGAAGGAAATTAGGATTCAATGGTAAGGATTACTCTGCAGATTTCTCGCTTTTGGCATCTGGCCTTAACAATGCTTGGATGCAATATGACAAATCAAGAGGAATACGAAATCCGGACAGCCACTACGAGGACTTGCATTTGAGTAATGAGGATTTCAAGAACATTTTCGATCCCGAGATAAACAAAGTTCTCAATGTAATCAAGCAGCAGATATGCAATGTCAGAATTTTAATGGTTGTAGGTGGATTCGCAGACTCTCCATACCTAAGGGAGAAGATGTATAGCACTTTCCAGGGGGATGTAGAGCACATCATCATACCCCCCGAGCCAGGAAAAGCTATCTGCAATGGTGCCGTATTGATAAATAAGAAGAAGCTCCAAATTTTATCGAGAATTTCTAGGAGGAGTTACGGAATATGTACTATAAGGGAGGCCCAACAAGACGATCCCAGTGATCTGATTATTAAAAATGAGGATGGCAGAAGCAAATGCACGAGTGTATTTTCTGTGTTTGTCAGGGCCGGCGAGGAGGTGCTGATTGACAGCGTTGAGAAACGAACATATAATCCAGCATTTCACAAGCAGAAAACAATCAAATTCGATTTGTACAGCTCCACGAAGAGGTATCCAAAGTACACCAACGAGGTGGACGCACAGCTGGAAGGAAGCTTCATGATCGACATATCCAAGGGTATGAGAGTCGGACGGAGGCGTGAAATTGAGGTTACCATGACCTTCGGTGACTCCCTTATCAGTGTTAGCGCGATAAGGAAGAATTTTGGCTTGAGAACCGCGCAGGAGGCCCTTACGGTCAGATTTGACCATAAATAATGCATTTCTATTCTTTGGCTGTACAAAAATCTCTGCACAATTTCGTAATATTCAGCTCTACAACAAAGCTCTGAACGTCAGTGATCATAAATAATGTGTTACTGTTCTTTGCCGGAACGGATGTCTATGCATAATCTCGTGATAATTAGTTGTGCTAATGTATGTGCACAATTTCGTAATAATTATCTGTACAAGAAAAAAACATTGCATTCGGAAATCCTTACATGTACAAGAACAGAAAACCAAGGTCAAGCTTGTGTAGCCAAGTGGTTTGACGCCTTCAGTCTTTGGGAGGAAGTATCTATGAGTTCCTCACAGATGAGTGCCTCTACCTTATGAGGTTGGGTGTGTGAGTGTGTTTTCAATTCATTGTATTCTCTAAAACAAGAATAGAAAACCAATAGTGTAATCGATAAATTATAGATAGGAAAGTTTTTGTAATTAAACTCAATAAGGTCAAAAGTAGATGGATCATCATAGAAGGGATGAAAGGCTCCTAAGCTTCCTTCGTGCCTCTTGTCAAACTCTCTTTTTTGTTTTAAGAGAAGTTCAATGTGGTTGTTGATATTAGTTTATTAGCTTTATAGGGTTGTTTCTCTCTACTTTTCCATCTATTTGGTTTGACTTTGGTCTTTCTTAGATTCCTCTTTAGTTTACTTGAAAGTTGATTTGTCTTATCTTTTAAGCTTGCCCACATAGTTGCAAGGCTTTTCTTAGAAATTTCTATTATCTCGTGAACAATTAGAAAAAAAAGTGCATATTATTACTCTCATCATTGTATGAAAAATGTTTTTCATCTTATAGAAAGTAAAAGGCTTATGCCGACATCGTAGACAACAGATTGGTGCCTTTTCATGAAACGCAACTACACAATAAATCTACAACATATCAGAGTTATATCGAGGTTTCTACAGAGGAAATTGAATGGGCGCATTTTTTCCCCGACCTCAGTGTATGAGTTGGTATAAGCTTGCATAGCAGAGTGTTGGTATAGGCATTGGTATAAGCGCCGATATGAGCGTCGGTATTACCGATGCTCATACTGACACCTATACTGATGACTTGTTGGAAGTACTATCGCGTATACCGACATCCTGCTAAGAATACCGATGGGCATACCGACAACCATATGTGCATAATTGTTTTTGGGTAGAGTGTGTTGTCTCTTGTTGTAGCAACATTATAATGATGTTGTGTAGCAAAAGACAATACACTCTGCCCAAAGAAAACCAAGTACATGTGATGTGTAATCTAATGGTAACCAAAACATGATTTCATATACCAAAATACTATTGGACACAAAAGAGATGAGCATAATGAACCATGAATCATGTACAAAAAAGTTATATATTCCATAAATGAAGCATGTACAAGAGTGTGATAGGCCACTGCCATATATTAGCCAAATACAAAAAAACTCAAAAATCCTATTTTTGATATCTTTAATTATAATTTTAGATATTTAATTATTTATATTTTATATATTTGGATTTCTCTCTAATGTTTACATACATTTAATTACATACTTTATTTAGGATGTGTTTATGTGTAAAAACTCAAAAATCCTATTTTTTATATATTCAATTATATATATATATATATATATATATATACCCTACATAGTCTAAAATCTATTTTCTAGATATTTAATTATTTTTATTCTACATGTGTGTATGTATGTGTGTACGTATGCATGTGTGTATGTATGTATGCATATGCATATGTGTATGTATGTATGCATATGCATGTGTGTATGTAATATGTATATGAGCGTGTCTGTAATATGTATGTGTGTATGTGTGTATGTGTGTATGTGTGTATGTGTGTATGTATATGCATGTGTAGATGCAAATGTGTGTGCGTATGTATGGATATGCATGTCTATGTATACATGTGTACGTACATGTATAATGTGTGTGTATGTATGTATGGATATGCATGTGTGTATTTATACATGTGTGTGTACATGTATGTATGCACATGTGTGTGTATGTATGTATGAATATGCATGTATGTATGAGATATGTATATGAGTGTGTATGTAATATGTATGTGTGTATGTATATGCATGTGTACATGAAAATGTATGTGTATGTATGTATGCATATGCATGTGTATGTATACATGTGTGTGTACATGTATGTATGCAAATGTGTGCGTATGTATGTATGCATACCCATGTGTATGTAATATGTATACGAGTGTGTATGTAATATGTATGTTTGTATGTATATGCATGTGTACATGCAAATGTCTGTGTATGTATGTATGCATATGCATGTGTGTATGTATACATGTGTGTGTGTACATGTGTGTGTACATGTATGTATGCAAATGTGTGTGTATGTACGTATGAATATGAATGTGTGTATGTGATACATATATGAGTGTGTATGTAATATGTATGTGTGTATGTATATGCATGTGTACATGCAAATGTGTTTGTATGTATGTATGCATATGCATGTGTGTATGTATACATGTGTGTGTACTTGTATTTATGAAAATGTTTGTGTATGTATGTATGCATATGCATGTGTGTATGTATGTATGTGTGTATGTATACATGTGTGTGTGTACATGCAAATGTGTGTGTATATATGTATGCATATGCATGTGTGTATGTATACATGTGTGTGTGTACATGTATCTATGTATATGTGTGTGTATCTGTATGTATGTGAGCATGAGTATGCATATGTGTGTGTATGTATATGCATGTGTGTATGTAATATGCATGTATGTATGTGTATGTATGTATGCATATGCATGTGTGTATGTATACATGTGTGTGTACATGTATTTATGCAAATGTGTGTATATGTATGTATGCATATGCATGTGTGTATGTATGTATGTATGTATCTATGTGTGTATGTGTGTATGTATACATGTGTGTGTGTACATGCAAATGTGTGTGTATGTATGTATGGATATGCATGTGTGTATGTATACATGTGCGTGTACATGTATGTATGTATATGTGTGTGTACATGTATGTATGTGAGTATGAGTATGCATATGTGCGTCTATGTATATTCATGTGTGTATGTAATATGCATGTGTGTATGTAATACGCATGTACGTATGTATATGTGTGTATGCATATGCATGTGAGTATGTAATATGTATGTGTGTGTATAGGCATGTGCCTATGTAATATGCATGTGTCTATGTAATATGTATGTGTGTGTATAGGCATGTGCGTATGTAATATCCATGTGTCTATGTAATATGTATGTGAGTATGTGTACGCATATATGTGTGTATGTATGTGTGCATCTCTCTCTCTATCTCATTCTCTTTCTATTTCATATACTTATCTCTCTTTCTTTCACACTCTCTCTCTATCTCTCTTTTTCGATTTCATATCTTTCTCTCTCTTTCATCTCTCTCTCTCTCTCTTTCACTCTATCTCTCTCTTGTTGGAATTTGGGGCCCCAGGATCGTTCCAATACTAAAACCTTTTGAGCATACACAACTTAATTGACAAGATGATAAGTGAGATAGAGAAAGAAAGAGATCTTGAGACAAGGATAGGGAACGTAAGCTGGATGCTTACTTCACTAAAAATAATAGATGTCCAAATTACAACATGGGAGTACTACTCATCCATATAAAGTGGTGCACTCACTAATGGAAGAATAAGAAGATGATGATACAAAATTTAGATTATGTCGAAATAATCTAAGTGTGTGTGAAGAGAACGAAGCAACGAAGCTAACAAAATAGTGTAACGAAATTGTAAATCAACCACAAGGGTTAACTCACAAAAGATAGTTACCACCACCTCGTAGAAGACTTCCTGTTGCAATGAGAGTAGCCTCTCCTTCACCAAAACTTCACCTCCTTCAAGAGTGTGAGAACACTCTGTCTTCAAGAAGATGTCCAAGCTCTAGATCTTTGAGTGAGTGATTTACACAATGAGCCAAGGGCCTTATTATATAGTATTTGAGTATCCATGAAAAGCTAAAAGAAAGCTTAAAGCTACGATCGTAATTGATCATTAACGAAAAACACTCTATCGGAATAGCGTAGCCGTCGGTGTGTTTTTAATAAAACAACTAAAACCAAAAAGCTGCCTTCACGATGTGTTTAACAGGATTCGAACCATGGTCGATTGGGGAAGCTTTTAGAAGCGATGGGTTAGACCAAGTCGACGTCCGTTGTGACTTGTTGAAGCTCTATAGAAGACAATCCATATGCGGAGACTGCACCCGTCTGGAAGAATATGGAGAAAAATTTTTATGAAGCTATTTGTTGGACCAATGAGCACATTGACTTCCAACAATCCCTCCTTCAATGTCATATTGGTACAAGATTCAGTAACTTGCAAATCTTCTCATGACTATCTCTAGTCAATGCTTTAGTAAAAATATCTACAACATTCTCACTAGAAGGAACATAAACTAGCTCAATGTGCTTCTTACCTATCTGCTCTCGAATATAGTGGTAGTGTACCTCTATATGCTTTTTCCTTGCATGACTGGATTCTTAGCTATAGCTATAGCACTCTGGCTATCTGAAAATATCTGAATGAGTTGATGTACTCTTACATCAAGATAACTGAAAATCTTCTGCAACCATACTGACTCTAGAGTAGTTGTAAATGCTGCACGATATTCAACTTCACAGGATGAAGTGGCAATAGTGGGTTGTCTCTTCGAATACCATGAGATAAGACAATCTCCAAGATAAAAACAAAATCCACTAGTACTTCTTCTTGTGTCTCTATCACCTGCCCAACCTGAGAATCCTTTTAGTAACAAATGTGTAGATTTCGAAAATACCATAGCATAATTTGAAGTTCCCTTCAAATAACGAAAGATCCGCTTTACTGCTTTCCAATGTAACACTGTCGAATTCTGCATGAACCTTGATACTTGAGAAACTGCAAACTGTATATCAGGACGTGTATTACAAAGATATATCAAGCAACCAACCGCTTGACTATATAGAGTAGCATCAAATGGCTCTGCATCTGCTACCATTTGTAAAGACATGTTCTGGTCCATAGCTGTTTGCATAGGTTTAGAATCACCCATCTGAAACCTTTCCAAAAGTTTCTCAATGTACTTCTGTTGTGTCATGTAAATACACTCATCTCGAAACAGAAACTGAATCCCAAGATAATAATGTAGAATGCCTAAATCATTCACATCAAATGTTTGCTTCAATTCTTCTTTGAACATCTGCAAATCTTCATCTTTGGGACCTGTGACTATAATATCATCCACATAAATGATTGCTATAATGATCATACCTGTTTCAGCTTTAACATAAAGAGTTGGAGCTGCATCTGAGTTATGGAAACCAATGGATAAAAGATATGTATGTATCTTTTCATACCATGCTCTAGGTGCCTGTTTTAAACAATACAAAGCTTTTATAAGCTTACACAATAAGTGTTCTTTACCTGTCTCTTCAAAACCTTCTGGCTCCTTAATATACACATCCTCATGTAAATCACCATTTAGAAAAGCAGTCTTGATGTTAAGTTGATATATATGCCAACCAAAATGTGCTGCTAGAATAAGTATTGACCTAATAACAGTCATCCTAGACATAAGAGCAAATGTCTCATCATAATCAATACCTTTTTGTTGTGCATATCCTTTGACAACCAACCTGGCCTTGTATCTATCAATAGTACCATCTGCTTTTCTTTTGATTTTGAAGATCCATTTTACACCTATAGCCTTCTTTCCTTCTGGTAACTCACATAGCTGCTTCTTATGAATAGAATCAATCTCTTCTTGCATAGATTTTCTCCAAATAGGAATGTTAAGTGCATCTTTAACACACGCAAGTTCATCTTCAACAGTCGTAAGTGCCAAAATATCATGAATCTCAAAGTCTTCAGCAAAACTTACATGATCTTTTTGCTGTCTAGTTTGACTTCTTGTTCTTACATGATCTTGTTGTTGTTGTCTAGTCTGACTCCTTGTTCTTCCAGTAAAAGTTTTTATACCACTATCTTTCCAAGTCTCATATAACCACGTAGGTGTATCCTTGAATAGTGGTGAAACTCTTTCTGAACTTTCAGCTTCCACAGGTTCTGGAACTTATCCTATCGAGGTACTAGGACTTTCTAGAACTTTAACTTCTTCCATTTCTGGAATCAAAGTTTCTTGTGGAACTGACTCTGTAGAAGGTTGTGAAATTCCTCTTTCTTCAACTTTTTCTTGAATACTAGGAATTTGAGTTTTAACTCCCTCTTGATATGGCTGAACATGTACATCCAGAATCTTTCTAAAAATTCCATAGTCATTTTCACTAGTGAACTCCGGAATTTCTGCTTCTCTATCATAAACCTTATCTTCAGCAATATAAGCATTACGTGAAAGGATAACTTCACTTGTCTCTGGAACATAAAACCTGTATCCTTTACTTTCAATAGGATATCCAATAAAAACAGCTTTCTTTGCCTTTACATCTAGTTTACCTCAGGCCTTTTTCTCAACATGTACATAAGAAAGTGATCCAAACACTTTGAAGTAACTCACATTAGGTTTTCTACCATAATAAGCCTCATACGGTGTGATTACCTTTAAAGATTTGGTAGTACCTGTTCAAAATGTGATTAGCTGTATGTACTGCATCAAACAAGAATTTCGGTGAAAGCTTCTTGGACGCCATTATGCTCCGCATCATTTCAACAAGTACTCTATTCTTTCTTTCTGCAACACCATTTTGCTGAGGAGTATAAGCAATAGTAAGGTGTCGAGTAATACCTTTCTCATCGAGAAATGTCTGAAACTCATTTGACAAGTATTCTCCACCTCTATCAGCTCTGAGAATCTGGACAGTTTCCTGACTTTCATTTTCAACCATAGCTACAAGCTTCTTGAACATAGGAAAGACTTCTGACTTCGACTTAAGACCATAGATCCATGTGTATCTTGTAAAATCATCCACAAATAGGACAAAATACCTGAAACCCTGAATAGAGTCTGCTCTCATAGGTCCATTCACATCTAAATGAATAATCTGCAATTTCCTGGTAGCTGTAATATGAACATGTTTCTTGAAAGGTAGTTTATGCATCTTACCTTCAAGACAACCTTCACATATATCTGAATCATCAGGTAGCTTGAATGAGGGTAAACTCTCAACCATACCTCTATCTTTGATATTCTTGAGAGCTCCAAAACTGATATGTCCAAATCTTTCATGCCATAGCTTCATATCTTCCACCGGTGACGAAGATTTGACTGCATATGCCTGACTGATTTTTGACAAAACAAAGATCCCTCCTTGTTGCTTACCTTGTAAAAGACACTTGTCTTCTTTATGTGATAAGATCTTACAAAGATCTTTCTCAAATACAACTTTAAAACCATCACTTAAAAATGCAGATATAGATAGCAGATTCTTCTTCATTTCACGTACATAAAGGACATCTGAAATTTGAAAAACACCACCTTCTCTTGACTTTAGGGTTACTGTACCTATTCCCACAACATCCAAATCATTGCCATCTGCAATAGTAACTCTTCTACCTGAAGAATAAGAAAGAGAAGAAAATACATCTCTACAACCTGTCATATGCTTTGTAGCACATGAGTCGAATATCCAAGGACTTGCTGAAAGAACTTGTAAAGCTGCTTGATCAAAAGCTACTTCCTCAATGGTGATACAGGCATAAGAATCACCTTGAGATTTCCCTTTTTTGTCATCTTCTGCAACATTACCTGGTGCCTTTTTCTTTTCTGCTGCAATCCTTCTATAACATTCTGACTGAATATGTCCACGTTTCTTGCAAAAAGAACATATTTTTACCTTCTTCTTAGAAGAATTCTCTTTAGATGTCGTAGATACAGAATCTGAAGTAGAAGGTGAGAGGGACCTACTTTCCTTCTTGGATTGTTTTTCCTTCTTCTTATCCTTCTTCTTCTTACCCTTGGATGAAGATGAAAGTGCTTCCTCATTCTCTTCCATTCCCTTTAACCGATCTTCATCTTGAAGTAACAAGAACTCTAACTCTTCAAATGTAACCTCTCTATCTCTTGTGGTAAGGGTAAGAGTGGTTATGAAAGATCGATATGAAATAGGAAGTGAATTAATCAGTGTATTTACCATTTCTTCATTTGATATCTCAACTCCTACATTTAGAAGTTGATCTCTCAAGTCAACAAGTCTCGTAATGTGGGTTTGAATTGACTCACCAGCTTTCATCCTTGTATTTGCTAGTTGTCTCCTCAAGTGAGCTTTCCTAGCAAGATTTTTGCTTTGAAAAAGATACTCAAGCTTTAACCAAGCTTGATTAGAACTTTTGCAAGATCTGATCTGTGGTAGAATATGCTTTTTGACACTCATTGCTATGAATGAAAGTGCTAAAGCATCTCTAGCATCCCATCTTGCCTGATCTTCAGTAGGAGGAACTCTAGGTAAAGACCTAGCAGTGACTCTGGATGTCGAAGTGGTTACCTGTTCTTCAGTTGGTTCTGTAATAGTAATTCCAGTACCTGTTGAAGCTGCTGTAGACCCTTCTTCGCCTTCTCATCTTGGTCTTGTTAAGGATCCATTGACGATACTCCATAAATCCTTTGTCACTAATAAGTTCATCACCATGAAACTCCACATGGGATAATTAGAAGATCCATCTAACTTGTCTTCAATCTCAATTCTAATCTCACTCATCTTATCTTAAGTGTGTATGTCAATTATGTAGCTTTGATACCAAGTGTTGGAATTTGGGGCCCCAGGATCGTTCCAATACTAAAACCTTTTGAGCATACACAACTTAATTGACAAGATGATAAGTGAGATAGAGAAAGAAAGAGATCTTGAGACAAGGATAGGGAACGTAAGCTGGATGCTTACTTCACTAAAAATAATAGATGTCCAAATTACAACATGGGAGTACTACTCAACCATATGGAGTGGTGCACTCACTAATGGAAGAATAAGAAGATGATGATACAAAATTTAGATTATGTCGAAATAATCTAAGTGTGTGTGAAGAGAACGAAGCAAAAAAAATAGTGTAACGAAATTGTAAATCAACCACAAGGTTAACTCACAAAAGATAGTTACCACCACCTCGTAGAAGACTTCCTGCTGCAATGAGAGTAGCCTCTCCTTCACCAAAACTTCACCTCCTTCAAGAGTGTGAGAACACTCTGTCTTCAAGAAGATCTCCAAGCTCTGGATCTTTGAGTGAGTGATTTACACAATGAGCCAAGGGCCTTATTATATAGTATTTGAGTATCCATGAAAAGCTAAAAGAAAGCTTAAAGCTACGATCATTAACGAAAAACACTCTATCGGAATAGCGTAGCCGTCGGTGTGTTTTTAATAAAACAACTAAAACCAAAAAGCTGCCTTCGCGATGCGTTTAACAGGATTCAAACCATGGTCGATTGGGGAAGCTTTTAGAAGCGATGGGTTAGACCAAGTCGACGTCCGCTGTGACTTGTTGAAGCTCTATAGAAGAGAATCCATATGCGGAGATTGCGCCCGCCTGGAAGAATATGGAGAAAGCTTCTTATGAAGCTATTTGTTGGACCAATGAGGACATTGACTTCCAACATCTCTTTCTATTTCATATCTCTATCTCTCTCTTTCATCTCTCTCTCTTTCACTCTCTCGCTATCTCTGTCTTTCATCTCTCTCTCTCTCTTTATGTTTCTCTAGATCTCTCTCTTTCTTTCATCTCTCTCTCTCTCTCTCCCCTCTCTCTCTCTCTTTATGTTTCTTTAGATCTCTCCCTTTCTTTCATCTCTCTCTCTCTCTCTATCTATCTCACTCTACGTCAATTGAAAACAAAACAATCACTTACATCGATGTAATTGGTTGGATTGTTGTCATCAAAGTCCACTTAATGTTTTCCTCCATGGAATTCCAAACAATCGATTCCAAAAAGCTTCTACAGAACTAAAGAGAAGAGAAACTAGAAAAGGGAAAGCACAAAGAAAGAGAAAGGGTGCTACAGTATGTGCAATACTTACCAAAATTTTAGATCTAGATAAATAGAGAGGTGTGTGCAAAGAAAGAGAGAGAGAGAGAGAGAGAGGGGGGAAGAGAGAGATGTGTGTACACAATATGCTCAAAATGTAGTTCGCACGCAAACTCGATGGTAGCGGACTTTGGTTGAAAACACGAGCAAATGTCGAATAACCTATGCTCCGAAAAATAAGTTTTAGGAATCCAAAGCTTACCCCTCATTTTTTATGGAGTAAATAGTAGATGCTATTGAGCACTTCGATGACAATTTCTCCAAAATGGCTGAACCAAATGCGTTGAGTTTGTGGTAGCTTAAAGTAGACTTCAAGCTGGTTCCAATAAGCTAAAGATTATGAAAACTGGTTGAGCATTCACTGAGATATGGCTAGATAAAGTTTTGGTGTTCTGAGTAGTCATAGCAGAGAAGTAGACAAAGGTGTTCAATGAACTATATGTATTATATGACATGATTGTACAAGATCATTGGCATTGTAATGATGCCCAATGATGATGAAGTGAGTGAGCTATGGTATAAGCTACTCAACATCTACAAATGATCAAGGAGAGAGCTCTGAATGAGGCCATACATCCATGCAATTACAAAGACTTTTTATAAGAATTTCCTTCTATGTTTGAATTTGAATTCAAACTTGGCTCCAAATAAAAGTCACTCCTATAATTTAGGAGTTATTATCTCAATCTAAAGTCGTAACTAATATTTTATCTAACTCCACACGTTATAGACTTTTAAAAGATTCTCTCAATGATTTAATCTTTTACAAATGGTAATTGATCAAGTGGTTACAACCCAAGGTTTACATGCTTCATCAAATGATAGTTGCACATATTGTCTTCCATGCTAAGCCAAATGTGAAGGCTTGGGCATTTGCACCAAGAGCTTCCCCTCAAGCCAAAAATCATGGCTTGCATTGCTTCGTCAATCTTCTTGAATATCATGTAATCCAATCATGGTTTTAAACCTGCATAGTTTAGTACCATCAAGTGCTTTGGTTAACGAATTAGAAAATTCCCTATTTGTAGATACATATGCTAGTTGAATCTCTTTGTTCAAGAGCTTCTCTCTAACATAGTGATAGTGCACTTCTTGCATGATAAAAGGGATTAGCTGCAAGATGCAAACAACTAGTATTATCACCAAAAATCATAGGTGAATGAGTGTGAAGTCCCAAATCTAAGTAGAGCAATCTAATCCAAATAGCTTCTTGTGTAGCATTTGCTAATCCCCTCTATTCAGCCTCTGTTGAAGATAGAGCAATAGTTGGTTGCTTCTTAGAAGACCATAAGATTGGTTTATCACGTGCAAAAGATAAATAGCTAGAAGTACTTCTTTTTTCATCCTTACATCCTACCCAATCTGCACCTGAGTACAACTTTATGTACAAATCTGATGTGTTGGGGAAGTAAAGGCCTTGATCTTGAGTACCTTTGAGATACTTCAATTTTTTAGTAGCTTCCAAGTGAGGTGCTCTAGGTTTATGCATGAGTTGACTCAGAACACTTACTCCATAGCATATATCAATCCTTCTTAGTGTTGCATAGTTTAAACTTCCAATTCTACTTTGATAACATGCAATGTCTTCAAGCAAATCTCCTTCATGAGCACTCAATTTATGATTTACCATTGTAGGGGTGCTAGCTACTTTTGCATTCTCCAATTGGAACTTCCTCAACATGTCCTGCCCATATTTCCTTTGAGTGATGTAGATTATAGAATTAGTGTATACTAACTCAAGTCCAAGAAAATATTCCAAGAACCCTACGTTTCTGATCTTAAACTCCTACATCATCTGGTTTTTTATTTGTTTGATGCCATTGGCATCACTATCTATAAGAATGACATCATCCACATATACACATCAATATATCGTTTCTCAATTACTCTTCTTGACAAACAAAGAAGAATCTGCCTTGTTCATCATGAACCTTTGGTCTTGACGATAGGTTGTTAACCTATGGTTCCAGGAGGTTAAGCCATGTAAACCTCCTCTAAAATCCAGCCATTGAGAAAAGCATTTTTCACATCTAGTTGATACATATTCAAATTATAGATGCAGCTACACTTACCAATAGTCTGATGGTTGGAATCTTAGCCACAGGTGAAAAATTTTCTTCATAATCTACTCCTTGGTTTTGTGCAAAACCCTTAGTCGCAAGCCTAGCTTTATCCTTGTTTATGGGTCCATCTGAATTTCTTTTGATTTTGTAAATGCATCTAGAACCAATTACCTTCATTGACGCTTTCTTGGGTACTAGCTCCCAAGTGGCATTCTCTTGGAGTGCTTCTATTTCTTCATCCATAGCCTCCTTCCATTATGCTTTGGTACTTGCTTCTTCCTATGAAGAAGGCTCTTCAACTGATGAATCCTTAGCAAGATAAATAGAATGCTTAGTAACTAATGAAGTATCATACCCATATCTGATTGGCTTCTTAGTGTCTCTTTGTGATCTCCTTAATGCTTGGTTGGATGACTCAGGTATGTCTTCCAACCTCTTCATCTTGACTTTGCCTTTTGATTTCAATGATTTAAATTCTTCCAGGTTGATGTCATCATCATCTGATTTGATGTCTTCAATTGTGCTTAGCTCCTCCTTGGTGAGGCTTGGAAATTCTTCTTCCAAGTCATATGGCAATTTCACCTTCTTGCATTCACTTTCAAAACAAAAATCATTCTCATCAAACAGAACATCTCTATTGACCATAAATCCTCTGTTGGATGGATTATAAAACCTGTATCGTTTTTTATTTACATCATACCCTATGAAGATGCATTTCTCTACCTTAGGGTCTAACTTATTTCTTATTTGAGATGGAACATGCACATAAGCAACACAAACAAATATTCTGCAATGTTCAAGTGATGGTCTCCTACCATGCCATGCCTCATAAGGGGTCATCCCATCAAGGGACTTAGAAGGTAACCTGTTAAAAAGATAAGTGGTAGAAGAAACACTCTCTACCCACAAGTAATTTGGCAACTTCTGGACAAGTTCCAAATAATCCTCAGGCATATAGCGTTTCTTTGTAAAGGGTAACTTGTGTGATTTACCAAATTGACATGCACCACATTTATAGATCATATGTTGCTTGGATACATTAGGAATTCCAACTACACATTGATCTCTACATATCTACTTCAATGTTCACTCACCAATGTTCCCCAATCTTTTGTGCCAAATCTCTAACTCAGACAAGGTTTGATCCTTATAATTATAAAGTGCAATGTTTCTAGTGTCTCGAAGCTCAAATATAAACAATCTACTTGTTTTCTCTCCCTTTGCAATTCTCTTGAATCCATGTTAGGGGTCCTCCACAAAAGCTCCAAATTTATTGAACCTAACCTACAAACCCTTTTCCACTATCTGTCCAACAGTCATCAAATTCTTTGTGATAGTAGCTACATAAAGAACTCTGCTCAACAGATTCCTATTCCCATTAGAAGTTTTGACATTTCCTACATTGAAAACTAAATGCTTGGTATCATCACCTGCCTACACTTGGTGCTTTCCCTTGGGTTCTTCAAGATCAAAAAGGAGAGCTACATTGCCTGCTACATGGTTTGAACAACCTGAGTCAATATAGAAAAGATGCTCATCATTCATTTCTTGTTTTGAAGTCATGTTCATAATGAGAACATAATCATTATGATCCTATGTTAGTTGTTGAAGTCTTTTCTTCATTTGTATCCTCCTTGACAATTGTTGTTGTGATTATTGTTGTAGCCATGGTTGTATCCTTAATTATGATTGAATCTTCCTCTTGATTGTGAGTAGCCACCTCTTTGATATCCTCTTCCTCTCTGGTTCTTGAAGTTCCTATAGCACTCATCTCTTGTGTGATTAGACACTCCACATATATTGCATGGAGAAGAGTTGAAAGGTCTCCCCCTACCTTGCTTACCTCCTCTGCCCCATCCTCTTGAATTCCTACCTCTCTCTACATAGTTAACTTGAGAAGTAGTACCTTCATCTTTAAACTTCTTACTCTTTCCTTTATCCTTTGACTTTCCTTTATCTGTATAGAGGGAAGAAGAATTGTGACCTCTTGATGGTTCACCATTTTTGTTGAGCTTGGCCTCATGGGTGAAGAGATGCCCCATGAGAGTGGTTAGATCAGGGATTTGCATATCCATATAAAGATCCATTGTAGTTGTGAAAGACTCCCACTTATCATCTGCCTTGATTCCATTGATTATCTATCTCACTATTTGCTCCTCTGCAATCTCCTCTCCTAGGCTTGCCAACTGATCAACCACATCCTTCACCTTAGTCACAAACTCTGAAACATTCTACTTAGGTTGCTTCTTTTGAGTAGTAAACTCGATCCACAGTTGATTTTATCTAGCTCTTGTATTGGAGGAAATATATGAAGATAGAATATCCCAACTCTCTTGGGAAGTTTTGCAATTCCGAATGTGAGGAAGAAGGAATTCAAAGATAGATTTAAGTAGATATGACCTTACTAAAGCATCTTCAGCACACCATGAGTTGAGTCTTTCTAGCTCCTCTCTTGTAGGTTGACCTTTACTTCTAAATATGAGTATCTCCTCATCTCTAGATATGTATCCATAGAGACTGCTTCCTTGTAGATAGGTCTTCATCCTCAAGGACCCTGTTGGATAGTTATTCCTATCCAATTTATGAATCAAAGAAGGGAAACCATCTCCCATTTTACCTCTACTTGCTCTAATACCACTATTTGGGAAGATAGATGGATACCTCAAGGTAGTGAGTGGTACTGCTAAAACCTACTTTGTACTTGCTCTAATACACTTTAGAGTTATATACTAGGCCCTTTTAGCTTGCAAATGACACCAAGAAAGTACCTATGTACTTTCAAGCCTTAATGAATAGCTAGTTTCACAAAACTTGCTATTTTAGTCCATACACCTGCTGGTTCTTTTGCTCAAAGCTCACAATACAGTAACAATTGATGAAATTCCATTTGAGGGAGTTCAATTAGCTTAGATAACTAATGATTGCAAGTGGAATCATCTAAAATGATAAACTATGCTCTGAGAAATAAGTCTAGCAAATCCAAAGCTTACTCCTAATTTTTTAGGGACTAACCAATAGATGACCAGTGAGCACTTCCACGATGATTTCTCCGAGACGGCTGAGCCAAATGCCTTGAGATTTTGATAGCATAAAGTAGACTTCAAGTCGGTTCCAATAAGCTAAAGATTATGAAAACTAGTTGAGTATTCACTACGATATGACCAGAGAAAGTTTATTGTTATGAGGAGTCATAGTAGAGAAGTAGACACAGATGTTCAATGAACTATATGTATTATATGACATGACTGAACAAGATCATTGGCATTGTAATGATGCCCAAGGATGATGGACTGAGTGAGCTATGGTATAAGCTACAGAACATCTACAAATGATCAAGGACAGATCTCTGAATGAGGCCACACAGCCATGAGATTACAAAGAACTTTTTATAAGAGTTTCCTTCTAAGTTTGAATTTGAATTCAAACTTGGCTCCGACTAAAAGTGACTCCTCTAATTTAGGAGTTATTCTCTCAATCTAAATTCATAACTAATATTCTATCTAACTCCTTGGATTATAGACTTTTACAACTAATATTCTATCTAACTCCTTGGATTATAGACTTTTTATAAGAGTTTCCTTCTAAGTTGAATTTGAATTCAAACTTGGCTCCGACTAAAAGTGACTCCTCTAATTTAGGAGTTATTCTCTCAATCTAAATTCATAACTAATATTATATCTAACTCCTTGGATTATAGACTAAAAGTGACTCCTCTAATTTAGGAGTTATTCTCTCAATCTAAATTCATAACTAATATTCTATCTAACTCCTTGGATTATAGACTCCTATTTTTGATATCTTCCATGTTAAGCCAAATGTGAAGGCTGGGACATTTTGCAAAAACACGATGCTCATACCGGCGCTTATACCGGTGTCGGGGATTTTCGATGTGCATACTGACTATTGATTTTCGACGTGTAACTGATGATTAAATGACCGTCGATATTGCCTCCATGGTTTTACAAGAATTTTCAATGATCATTCCGGCTTCAAGGCATGACCGTCGATATGCACAACATCGGTATACCCCTCATATGTTGTAGTGTAAGTCCAAAGATCTAATTACATTAAAGAAATAGGCTTAATGTTCAGTGGTGCTAGCTGAAGCATTAGCTTCTCTTGGTTAGGGGCATCGGCTTAACCCCTGCCAATTACGGTTGTGGGAAATCTCTCATCTATTTGTTGCAAAAGACAAACGAAATGGAGCAGCAAACTCGAGAGGGAGCTTCAAGGTGGATCAAAGTTTTTCAAAACGTTTCTCATTACTTATTGACAAAGCCCATTTGGCCATATACCAAGCCTTTTAAATGCAACCTGTATAGTAGATTTATAATATTTTACCTCTATGACTAACTTCTAGAAGTGTTTGGTCCATTTGCATGACAAGACCTAATTAAGAGCACATGTACTCTTCTCATTTTGTAGAGGTTCTTGTTGTTTTGAATAGAGAATTAAATTGAAGAAGTTAAATCTCGTAGCTCCTCTTTATTTACCTCTTTTTTTCTTGTTCTTGAGCTTTTCTACATTTCTATGGTATGAAATGTATGTTAAGTTAAGATTTCTAACCCCATACCCTCTTTTTTCATCATTATCTTGCATATTCTAGGTGTTAAGAGCATCAAAGTGTAGGTACGTAATTCTCACCACGTAGTTTTTTTGGCTGAATGTTGTGCAAGGGTTTCAAAATGCTTCACCATTTCCATAAGGATTGCCTCATTGAGAGCTTTGAAAGGAGCCCACTGATATATTTTGGCAGTGATGTGTGTGAACTCACTTGGCATTGCTAGTGCTATTTTCACCTCTTTAGGAGGTTTTTTCCCTCTACTTGTATATAAGCCTATAACCCTAATGAGTCACTTATCTTTGTACATAAATGTGCTAATACATTGTTTATTGTGTTGTGCTTCGAGAGTCTTCTTCTTCCTTGTGATGTTTGTGGGCTTCTATAGACCTCAAACTCCAAGGACTGGTATCAGAGAATCTCACCACTTCATCCCGGGCATCATCAACAACACTCAAATCATAGTCTCAGGATTGCATGGAAATTGATGAGCTTCCTTGAGGTGTTTTGGACTCTTTTTGGCCTCTGCGTGGACTATTACAATGACTATGTAGGCAATTTCATTCTTTTGTTCCAAACATATATACATGTTTTGGTTCACTAGTACAAACCTCTCAAAGTTTTCTACAATTTTAGCAGAGCTCAACTGGGTTTTCTCCTATGTTTTTCTTTTACAACTGATTGAGATAAGTTCAAGGTTTTGAATTTTGAGCCTGATAACCATATGCTCAAAATAAATTACGTTTATGTATGATGAAAATTGAGAGAAACCCAAGAGCATAGGCAAAGCACTTAGGCTTCCTTCTTGCATCAGCAGCTCCCCCTCAATCCAATCTGGAGTCTTCAATTCTAAAATATCTTTTGTAATCAAATGATTGCTTTGAACCTGTTTAACTTGACTCCATCCAATGCATTGATCACCATGTCTACACATTATTGGTGAGTAGTTGCATATGATGAGTGAATTTATTTGGTTGTGATATTCTCTCTCACATAGTGATAATGCACTTCTATAGGATATAGTTTTATGCTAAGCCCCAAATGTCCCATGTATTTCACGTTTTTGACATGCACACCTCGTATCAAACTCTTTCCTTTCTTTTTCTTTGCTTCAAACTCGTCCCCATTCCTCTAACCAATAGGCTACCATTCCTAACCCACCCCTCTTCCTCCCCAAGTTGCATATTCCACCCTCTCCCTCTTTTCCATGATTCCACTCATGAACTATCTTCATCCATTTTTGGCTAGTTGGTCTAGGTAGCTCTCACCTTTTGACAATGTTTCCCTTCTCTTTCCTAGCATGATTGTCCAATGCTCATTCCTAGGTTTACAATAGACTTGTTTTGGGATGGAACCTCGATAACTCTTGGTTTTTCTTTTTACTCTCTGGGACAAAGAGCCCATCAGATGATAGGTAATGGTTGAGTCTGTTGTAGTGCTATTTTGGCAAAAAGGTGCACATGTTAAGCGAATGAGTTGTCAGATAGTGGGTACACATGTAGTGCCTAGGTGTATGTTCACAATGTTTCTGTGGTTGAGTTTAGTATTAGGTTTCAAAGGGTCTTTTAAAAGGTTTTCAAAAGGTTAGGAAGAGTTTGGAAGGTTGAGGTGAACCTTCAATTATGTGTACATTTTGGAGAATTCAAGGCCAAAAGTGCAAAGTTATGTAAAGAAAAAGTATATTTTTGGCCATAATTTTATCTTTTAAAAAGTCACTACAAGAAAAAATAGGATATCATTAGATTTTACATGAGAAGGTTCTTGAATACAACAAGGAAAAAACATCATAAGGAAAACAAGGAGTTGAGAACTTTGTGCACTAGTGAGTGGGAAAGTAAGATGCACATTCAAGGCCAAGATCTTAGATACACATGTGAATTGAAGTCAAGTGAAGTGTGTATACGTCAAGGAGACAACAAATCAAGTAATGGATATAGGAGAAAAGTATAAACTAAGCAAAATGGAGACATATATAGATACACCAAGAGACATAGGAAGAGGGAGAGATATAGATTGTGAATAGTGTGTGTAGAGTAGATAGAGACTCTCCAACAATCTACAGAGAGCTTGAGAGCCAAATATTGGAGAAGAGAGTGTTGCATGGTGAGAGTTTTGTACACTCTTGTGTGTTGCAAATCAACTTCATTGTAGGAAAAAAGAAACCAAGGTGTGGCTATAGTACTACAAGCAAGGTGTTTAGGTCGGTAGGAGAAGTGATCAAGGCATCAATCTTATTAGTGGCTTGATTGCAAAGGGGTAGATGAGCAAGCCACATGGTTAAGGTGATGAAGTGACATAGAGGTTGACTACAATAGTACATGGAAGTACTTGGTTATAGTTGTGTGTACTTTTTGTCTTCAAACAATTACACATAGTGAGTGTCATATTCTTAAAAACAAAAGCTATTTTAATTAATTTTTTATCTTAATCAAAGCATAGAGGAATTTTTGGGCACACCATGTTTTTCTCCTTCTTCTCAACTAGGTCCCTTTGGCGAAAAAAAATCATGCAACAAGGATGTTATACATTTTTTAGGATTGGTGCAATATGACAGAGAACATGTTAAGGATTTCTCTAAGATAGCTAGTCCCCTCACAAAGTTGACCAAAAAAATGCAGGATTTTTGTGGGCTCACACCTGTAAAATATAATTTGAGTCATTGAAACAAATATTCATTGAAAAATTTGTTTTGAAGAAACCATAAATGGAAAACCTTTTGCGGTTGCATGTGATGCAAGTGGTAGTCAAATTGTAGATTTTCTTTCACAAAATGGTAGGAGGATCTAGTATGGATCCAAAAAATTAAGGAAACGTGAACTTAGTTATCCTACACATGATCTCAAAATGCGTGTTGTTGTACATGCACTTATGCATTGGAGATATCTATTGTTAGGGGTTACGTTTGAATTGAAAGTGGATCGTCAAAGTATAAAATACATTTTCACACAACCACTCCTTAATGATAGGCAAATGTGTTGGATTGAACTACTAAGTGAGCACAATTTTTGCATTAGGTATTTGGTTGGTAAGGAGAATAAAGTCACCAATATATTGGTTTATAAGCATTTATGTAATCTCGTTTTTGTAATAGATTTTAGTTTCTAAATCCAATTCAAGAAGAGCTGAAACATGGTTCCTTTTATGAACTTGCTTAGAATTCTCTATATGCAAAAAGGGGATTGATGTATCAGAAAAAAAAAAATCATTTACAAAATATATATCTTTTATTGTGACAATCTATTATGCATATCTTCTGAATCTCAATTGAAAGTTGAAATATTACATGATTATCATAATGCCTTTTTTCTACACATCCAAGTTATTGGAGAACCTATGTTAACAAAAATATTTTTATTTGTGTTCATGTATGAAGATGGATATTAGAAAATAGGTTAGTGAATGTTTAAAGTGCTACCATGTGAAATATGACTTTAAAAGAATCCTCGAAATGCTGCAATCTTTCAATGTTCCAAACCAAAAGTGGGAGTATATCTCTATGGACTTCATCACTAAATTGCCTATGAGGAGAAATAAACATGACACGATATTTGTGGTAGTTGGTCGACTTACCAAGATGGCACATTTCTTTCCTATGAAAAGATTGGATGTTGTAAAACTATATGTAAAAGATTTTTTTTTTCCATGGAATGCCTAAAAACATAATTTCTAATAGAAATGCTAGGTTCACATCAAACATCTCAAAGTCAGCTTTTGAATCAATTGGTACTCAACTTTGTATAAATACAACTTTCGATCCATAGACTGATGGAGAAACTGAGAGGGTCGATTTGGTACTTGAAGATATGTTGCAATGCATGTGAAAGAAAGACTAGATAATTGGAATGAATATTTTCCCTTAGTTGACTTTACATACAATAGTGCAAGGCATGCATCTATAAAAATGACTTTTTTTGAGGTTATGTATGGCTATAATTGTTTAACTCCATCTTCTTTCTTTGATTTTTCAAATAAAATAGAAGTATCTCAAGAAATGCTTTAAAAGATGGATGAAGAATTAATAAAGAAAAATTGGGCATTTCTATCAATATTTAAATCCGTGATTTTGAAGCATACATGTTGTCATGCATGCTCTTGTTGTGGATATTGCATATGTCTTTTCATTTCTTTTTCTTTTACTTTTGACATGAGCCATTAAAGAAGAAAATGACCACTAAAACAATTACTTTTTAGAAGAGTTCTACATGCAAAACTAGGAGATGAAGTTTCCTTAATTTGGTGGATCGTGCACTTTCTTCCTTCATCAAGGAGGATCAACTATGTTTTCGGGGAGATCATGATTTTTTTGGAACTATTTTGCATAAGCTATTGTATCTGATTGAAGCTTATAATACAAAATTCTCTCTATTTTTATCTTACATATTTTCTACTCTGTTATGCCACATTTTTTTATTTTTTCTCTTCTAGTGTTGTTGATTGATTCGGATCTACTGTTAACTCGTGTTGACTAGCAGAGTTAAACATGCTCAGATATTAAACGCCTGGTTCTAACTGTCAGATTAGCGTTTAACCAGCTCAGTGGGTTCTTGGGAGTGGTAGGGGTCTGTTAGACAGACGCCCTGTACTTATTTCCCAAATCTCAGCCACATCAGAGACACTTAATATCATGTCTTAGCTCAGATGTTCAGAGATCCCATCCGCTCGGGAAGCTGCAGTAAGCACTATTTTACTGTACTGCAACAAGTCAATACGGTGCTTCAACTTCGACCAGGACTATACTTCTAACTAACAGTGTTACGACAATCCAACCACGTTTCGATCTCAGTACGATACGAAGCTACACGGATTTGTTCATTAGACTTCTTACATAGCCGTTCAACCAGATAATTAGTCAACCCAAACTCACAACCGTCCACAAAGTGATTTGCACGGTAAAGTTGGAGGATACTAGATAGAATTGAGCTAACGAACCACATCCGCAGGGG
Organism: Ceratopteris richardii; assembly: GCA_020310875.1. Classification (NCBI taxonomy): domain Eukaryota; kingdom Viridiplantae; phylum Streptophyta; class Polypodiopsida; order Polypodiales; family Pteridaceae; genus Ceratopteris; species Ceratopteris richardii. The sequence goes on from CM035436.1 coordinate 86,837,909, forward strand.
AATATTCAATAGAGCGGAACAGATGCTCTGATGTTCACAACAGAGACACAGATCGATCACTTAGCTAAATTATCACATCAACGTAACGATATCCAGCACGGCTTGCACATAGAATACGAGAACTACTCAGATGATCACTCCTATATCGGCGAGATAACAATGACACAGAAATAACTACTCAGAAATCGACAGAACAATAACCAGAGTGAAATCTGACACAACCAGACGAACAGTCTGGTGGTTTTGAAAATCGCGCTCTACCGCGCTCCTCGCGTATCCTTTCATTGCTTTAAATAGAAATTTTACAAATGAAGCGTAACCGCTTTTCGCGCGTGTGATTACACGTTTTTGTTTTACATTTGCCAATCCGGCGGCCAACTAACATTGGCACGCACGGTGGACTTCGAACCCGCATGTCAAAACTTTACTGTTCGGCTACTATGCCTTTTAAATACATATTGCGGGCTAGTCTAAAAGTTCCGGTAATTTTCTTTTTGAGTGTTTCTAACATCTGTTCTAAAATTGATGGCTCTACTAACTCTGCATCTGTCCTAACCGCGCTTAAGGCGATCGCTTCGGTAAGCAAAATTTCGGCCTGCGTTTGCAAAAAGGCCTCCTGCAAATAAAATTCATTTGATAGGGCTGCATCCCTTGAAATCTTCATTTCGTCCAATTGTTTCTGCATGTCAATTACTCTTTCTTTCTGATTGATCAGTTGATTATCTAGCCTTTTGATCTGTTGGTTGTGGAACTCTATGGTTTTGTAGTAAGCATCTCGTTCTCTGCGAGCATTTGCTAAGTCCTTCTGATATTTGGTTTCCCTATTCAATTGGTGTTTAAGTATATTATTGACTTCGTCTAAAGATTCTTTTGTTCTATGTAGTTGTTCTTCTGCCTGCTTAGCTTCTCTCTCCTGCTCTTGGTTCTTCTGTACTGCTTCTTGCAGTTGCTCTCTTGTTTCTTGTAGTAGATTTCCAAGTGCAATTCTGGCATCTTCCTTATCTTGCATATCTAACTTCAATTGCCTGATTTCATCCTGTGCTTCGTTTAATAATTGGTCCTTTGCGGTGAGCTGTTCGAGTGCTGTATCTCTTTGTTGGAGGAGTGTTTGTTGTTCTGCCAGTTGAGCTTGGAGCTGGAGAATCTGTGCCTGGAGCTGGTGGTTTTCGGGCTTGACTGCATCAACTTCCTCTTGTAATGGTGTAATATCCGCTTCTAGGACATCAACCTTATGTTGTAATTCGTTGCGAATATTCTCCGTGACTTCTCTTATCTGGACTGGCAATTGCTGGGAGAGCTCAATGAGCAGTTGCCCCATTGAAGCAAGCTCAAAGAAGACTGGAATTGAGGGGAGTAGAAGAGGGGGTCGAGGTTGTGAAGAGGATGTGGTGTGGAGTTGTTGGGAGGTCGGTGGAGAGTAATTGGGTGATGAGGCTGTGGTCTCGACGGGTGCGATGGGTGGGATCGGAAGGATTGGGTTTAGTGGAGGTTCCGGTGGTGGAGTGGGAGTGGTAGAGAGAGTTTCGATTACCTTATTTTGTTGTGTTTCAGTGTTGTCGGCTGCAGATTCCACTACCTTAAGCAGCCTTTCGAAAGCTTCTTGTTCGTCAGCTTGTTGTTCCTGTTCGGTTTGTTGCTGAGAAACTTCTTCGGTAGAAATGGGTTCTGTTTTCGTCTGTTTCTCCTGTTCCTGTTGCTCAGATGAAGAAGACTGCACCGTTGAATCATGTTGTATGGATGTGGCGGTGTCGTGGAAGGTGTCCTCTTCTTGCTTCTCGTCTTCTTCATTTTCTTTATCTTTTCCGGCTGAGCCTTGTGCCTCAGTTTCGGATGAGCTGATCCTGATTCTTTTTCTGCGGAATAGTTGATTGATTTCTTCTTCGTCTTCTTCATCATCGTCTTCGAGAGGTTGTACTGATTCTTCATGTCTTAGGACAGGTCCTCGGGGTAGTGGTTGTGCGGCAAGGATGGTCGGAAAGAGAAATTATAGAATATGCGGCAATCTGGACCTTGGGATGGCTCCCTTATTCACCTGTTTGATTATAGCTACACATTCTTTGTGGATACGTTGGAAGAAATATGTAGCAAAGTTTACTGGTTCTTTGGAAGCTAAATCTATGGCTGAGTAGAATGGGCGTGAGATGCCGTAAGTTCGCTTTTGTAAATTTAGGATGGCTACTAGGAACTGCAGGGCTGATCTTTCTGGTTCTGGTCGGCATAAAATTGCGTACTCGTTTGATGAAAACCTAGGGAATAATTGTATCATGGTTGAAATGGGAAGGTTCGGGCCATTTTGTTGGCCTTGCACAGGGAGTCGAAACGACTCAGCGAATGACTGAAGGTTATTACAGTCGTGTTGGGCAAGGAAGTGATTGGCCATCTCAGCTCTGTAGCAGGTGTGTTAGCGATGGCGAAGATGATGTTGGCGAAGAATGGGTGGGACTCCGTTGAATGCCAGGGCAGTTCAGCAAAGTTTGCCAAGCCACGTATGCGTAGGTACTCTCCTACCTCGGTAGGGAGTTCGTCACGGAAAGCAGCATAGTTCGCTAATGCTTCCATGGCGCACACGAAGACAGAGCCCAGAACACAGATACACATAACACAGAAAAACACAAAGCACAATCTCAAAAACACAATAGTGTTTTTTTGGCGAACTGGAGAAGGTTATGTAGTGGCGCTTTAGCAGAGAGTAATCAAAAGTAGTAATAATCACGCGGCAGGGGGAGTGATAATTCTTAACTTCGTAATGCAACAATGAAGAGTTCGAAAGGGCAGGGCAGCTTTATTCATAAATATTGTTTAAAACGCGGATACTTATAGTACTTGTAAATTTAAAAAGAAAAGAAAGGTAAAGAAAAGAAAAGTAAAACCTAAAAACGCAGTCCACCGCCGAATGCTTTAGTGCGGGCTAGAAGTGTGTTGATACGGTCGTAGCTTCGAACCGTTGATTACTTTTGGAAGTAGCTTTCCGGTCAACGTAGTCAACCGAAAAGTTGCTGGACCAATTTGTTTTGAAATCGTGTAAGGGCCGAACCAACGTAATTTGAATTTTCCTGCAGACCTATTCGACTTGCATTATAAAAAAGGACAAGCTGTCCCACCGAAAAAACTAGAGTTTTCAAGAGTCGATCATGCATACGAGTCTGTCTTAACTGTATTTCTTGCATAGTTAAAAAACTCTGCCATCTCTGTTCGTCCAATTTCCTGAGTGAATCCAACCGAAACGATAGTGAGTCTTCCGGTAGCAGTTTCTGAGTGATGGCTACACGTAAACTTGGTATAACTATTTCCATAGGTGCGATTGCTTCTATACCATGAGCTAACTTGAAAGGGGTTAAGCCTGTTGTAGCCTTGTATGTGGTACGGTATGCCCATAACACTGTAGGTAACATTTGATCCCATCTTTCCGGTGTTTCCATGATCAATTTCTGAAGCATATTCAGCAGAAATTTGTTTGTACTTTCAGCCAATCCATTTGCACGAGGGTAATATGGTGAACTAAATTTACGGGTGATCTGGAACGACTATGTCAGTGCTTTAATCAAGTTGTTCATAAAATAGGTGCCTTGGTCTGAAACAATTTCCAATGGTAAACCAAATCGTGGAAAGACATCAGTTAGCAGACATTTTGCTACCGCAACTGTTGTAGCAGACCGTAAAGCCCAGGCTTTTGCCCATCTGGTTGCATAATCTATACAAGTTAGTATGTAACGGTTGTTACTGAAGACTGCTGAAGGTGTAATTGGACCGATAAGATCAAGACCCCACTTCTGAAATGCTTCAAGTGGCATAACTGGTTGCAGGGGAAAGAGATGACGTTGCAGCGGTTGTCTAGATCTTTGACAATTATCACAGTGTTTGACAAATTGTGACACATCTCTGTACATAGTTGGCCACCAAAGACCACTTTGTAGAATTTTCCGGTGTGTTAAGTCTACTGCAAAATGGCCACCGGAAGGAATCAAATGAGCCAAAGTAATAACTAAGTTAACTTCATGCGGTGGAATACATCGAAGTAAGATTCTGGTATGATCCACATAGTATAATTCTCCAGCAATTGACCGAAATCGGCGGCTAAAAACTGCAATTTTCGTGCGTACTGCCGTAGAAGTCTTAGATGGAAGGCAGCCATCAGTGAGAAAGGTCAGGATCTGATCATAATTAGTAGATGGTATAGGTGGGTCTGTAATTTCATCATTCGTTGGTTCAGAGCTATAAATCGCTGGACTCGTGTCATCTATACCTACCGGAGCTTCACCGGAATCTAAGCGAGATAAGAAATCTGCTAAGGCATGTGAACTGCCTGGCCGATGAATGACTTCATAGTCATATTCCTGTAGAAGTAGAACCCATCGTGCTAATTGTCCACCTAGATGTTGTTGCCGAACTAGATAGACAAGTGCAGCATGATCTACATGAAATGTGAATTTACGGCCCAGTAAGTAATGTCTGAATTTTTTGACAAAATATACTAGCCCTAAACATTCTCTTTCTGTTACAGAGTAATTCTTTTCAGCAGGCGCAAGTCTCCTGCTAGCATAATAAACAGGTCGGAACCACTTATCTGTTTGTTGCATCAGAATAGTGCCAATGGTAATATCTGAAGCGTCGACGAAAACATGAAATGGGTTATCCCAGTCCGGAGGTTGTAAGATTGGGACCTGGGTCAATAAACACTTTAGTCGATCAAATGCGGTCTGACACTCTTGAGTCACTCAAACTGTCGGGGGGTTTTGGTGATCAGCTTGTTTAGTGGTATTGCCAAATGAGCAAGCCACCGTAAGTGTTGTCCATGCCATCTTACTTGGCCCATGAAGCGCATAACTTCCTTCGGTGTAGTGGGCACCGGAGCTTCTAATACTACTGAAATTTTATCCGGATCCACCTGTATACCTTGTGCAGATACAATGTGACCAAGTAGCTTGCCACATGAAACCGCAAACACGGATTTGTTTGGGTTTAAGCAGAGTCTGTATTCTCTGCATTTCTGGAAGCAGCACCGTAAATGGAACATGTGTGCTATCATCTTACCGAAAATTGAAAAATCATCAAGGTAAACTTGCATAAAAGAGGTTAGATAAGGAGAAAATATTTCCTGCATACATCGTTGAAATGTGCTTGGGGCATTTCTTAATCCAAACCACATTACCGTACAAGCAAATACACCCCGGTTGGTAATGAATGCAGTTTTCGGTATATCTTCTTCAGCCATTCTAACTTGATTATACCCACTGTACCCATCTAAAAACGAATACATTTCATGTCCTACTACTCTATCAAGCATTGTATCAAGAAAAGGGATCGGAAAAGGATCAGGCACTGTAGCTGCGTTAAGTTTTCGGTAATCTACACATATTCGTAATTGCTTGTTTTTTTTCGGTACAATAACAATCGGAGAGATCCATTCAGCATGCCCTACTGGCACAATGAATCCAACTTTCAATAACCTATCAAGTTCTGCCTTTACCTGTGATGCATAGTTGGGATTCATCCGGTAGCTGGGTTGCTTTATCGATCTTGATTCTGGCTTCAGCACGACCTTGTGCTGGTACATGCGGGGGTCCAACCCTTTCATATCCTTATAATCCCATGCAAATACATCAGAAAATTTGCGGAGTAGTTGGATTAGATTTGCTTTAAATAATTCCGGTAAGATTTGCTTTATCTTTACAGGACGCAGATGATCTTTATCTCCTAAATTATAAGTGATCAGCTGATCTTCTGGAACATAGAACTGTTGACGTTTCTCTGTATCGTTTGTTGGCTTAAAAAGTTGCTGCAGTTTATCGTCGTGTATAGTAACAGTGTCTTCTTTCTTATCTTCTTCTATTATAAGCATCACTGTACAGACTGAAGCATTCCAATTATCTACAACAGATTGTAGATCAACAGTTCCTAATGAGATTAAGTCAGCGTTACTTTTCAGAAACTCTTCTTCTTCATCATCTGATAATCCATCTAGCATATGGACTGGTTCAGCGAAATACGGTCTAGCGTGTAACTCACAAGGTTGTATAGCATCTAGTTTTACCACAGTTTTACGATTTGCATCCTTAAAAGTGAGCTCTTGTGCAGACCAGTCCTGTATTACCTTCGCATGCTTCAGCCAAGGTCGGTCGAAAAGAAGGTTGTAATCAAGAGTGGATTCCGGTAAATCTAATATGACAAAGGTCATCTTGAACGTCGTACCTTGTAAAGTGATTGGTACATTTCGTACGAGTCCGATGGGATGGACTCTTGATTGATCGGCCATTCTCACAAAAAACTGAACTGGTTCGATTTCGGTCCACCCTAACCTTTTACATAGTGCAGCAGTAGCAATATTGACTCCAGATCCTCCATCAATTAATACCTGTGTGATTTTATGATTCTTGTACCATACTGTAATCAAGGGAACTAAATGATCAACCGTAGAATCAGGTTCTGGTTGAACTGCCGCTGTTGCTGGAATACAAGAAGGCACCGGACTGAACTGCTGTTGGAATTGCTGTCGAACTCCTGGTACCAATGCGAGTAGTTGGCCCAGAGGCAGGGTGATAGATGCCTTCGATAAAATTTCCCAGGCCTGTTGAGATTGGTCGACATGCTCCACCGATGTTGAAGTTGATGCTTATGTTGATGATGAAGTGTCTACTGTTGGTAATATGCCTGCTGCTGATGATGTGCCTGCAGTTGCTGATGTGCCTGCTGCTGAATTGGAATCATGTTGTTGTGCTCTTTCTTTGGTTAACGGAGTTTGAGTTATCATAATAGGATCTGGGAAGACTGGTGGTTCTGCCGTGGTCCATTGACTAGCCCTGTTGTACATTCTTTGTTGTTCACGTATTCCTGGTTCAAATATTTCTGCTGCTGGCTGCAGCTTTTTGTCGGAACGGGTGTGCACTGCAGCGGCTTGTGTTTCCACAGGTGTGATTTGTACCATGTTAGCCATTGGATTCTGACGTTCCTTCTTTCTCTGATCATACTCAGCTGCATCCTTACAAAATCTCCTAATATGACCAAATTCACCACAAAAATGACAGCGCGGTGGTGGTAGATTGGGATTTTTCGGTGGTGGTCCGGTATGCCAGCGGTTTACATTATAGTTGTTATTCCTCTGTCCTCTGTAATTTCGATACCCTTGTTGCTGGTTGTTTCTCATTTGCGGAGGCACATAGTGATTGGCTGGCTGCCCTGGTTCCTGTATAATTGCGTTGACAGTCGCTGTTCCCTGTACTTTAGCATTGTATGCACAGTTTTCGGTGGTGTGTCCGGCAGTGTTGCAGATAGCACAGAATATCTGATTAAGTGCACAAGTGGCACTAGTATGGCCTGAATTCTTGCATGTGATGCAGTATACTTGTCTGGTCATATCTTCGGCTACATTTCTGTTTGTTTTTAACCACTCCAGATCTTCTGTAAATCCTCCAACCTTGTTTTCCAACTGTAGAGCCATTGCGATTACGCCATCTAGTGTCATTGCTCCTACACAGCGTATGATCATAATCTGTTTAAGTTGTGGAGTCAAGCCATTGATGAACCACTGAGTGATAACGTCTTTCGGTAGGTTGGCATGTGCTGGTGGTAACTGCCTTAGATGCGTCCTGAATAGGGTAGCGTACTCCTGTACAGTTTGATTTACCTTCTGTCTGTTGTTTTGCAGATAATCGAAGATTTCAGCTGGATTCTTCTTTAGCCTGAATCGCTGCAAAAAGGCATCTCATACCACTTCATAGGTGCCGAAGTGATTAATATCATATTCTGTAAGCCATCTGGCTGCTTCATTGACCAATGTAGATTGAAAGACAATAGCTTTATACGCCGGATCCGGGGGATGGTTGAGAACTACGTAACTTATCTCGAATGTGCGTACATGAGCATCCGGATCATCTCCTGGGAATCAGCCAAATTTAGTGTACGTCACTCCTGTCGGAGGCATCCTAGGTGGACATAACTGTTGTTGTTGCTGCCCGTTCATGGTGAGTGTGTTGTGACTATCTTCTGTATCTCGAGGCTGAATTTCTGAACTATCAGAATCTGTATCGTCGAACTCTACACTTTCCGGTGCGATGATCTTATTTAGTATGCTTCGAATCTCAGTTTCGAACAATTTCCCTTCCTTCTTGATGTCAAGTGAAGGGCGGCTTACTCCAAATAGTGGGGACTGGGCTGAAGATTCACCCAGAAATGGTAACTCGTTATCGGAGAACCGTAAATTCTCAGTGACTTGTACCGAAATGTCACTGGAGGATATCGACTGTTCACCAAAGCAAAGTACTCCGTCGTCTTTACTGCTGTCTTTGACTAAGGCGTTCCTATTCGTCAACAAATTTGAATCTTTACTCAATGTTGTCAAATTAACTTCGGGTTGCGTTCTAGTGGATTCTGGAGTTACTATGTTTTTGACAGATTGTGCCAAAATAGTACCGGAATCTGCTAGAAAGGCAGTAGGTTCTACCGGAATTTGACCGGAATTACTAAAAACGTTCCTTGCTATCTTCTCTACTGGTTTGGTACTTCCCACGCTTCTGCCTCTTGGAGGCGTCCTTAGCAGGTTAGATACCCACATTTGTCTATTCTTAGGATACGTTTCGCCGGATCGAGTAACCGGCATATACTGCGCGTACTATTCTTTTCTACGATCGTTCGAAAAATTCTGGGATCTTTACTTACTAGTAATCAACGATCATTTTTGATGCAACTTTTCTATAGGTAATCGACAATCTTAAGGCCACTTTCCCACAGATAGTACTTTCGTCAGGTAACTGGCAATCTTGATGCCACCTTTCCCACAGACGGCACCAGTGTTAACTCGTGTTGACTAGTAGAGTTAAACATGCTCAGATATTAAACGCCTGGTTCTAACTGTCAGAAAAGCGTTTAACCAGCTCAGTGGGTTCTTGGGAGTGGTAGGGGTCTGTTAGACAGAGGCCCTGTACTTATTTCCCAAAGCCACATCAGAGACACTTAATATCATGTCTTAGCTCAGATGTTCAGAGATCCTATCCGCTCGGGAAGCTGCAGTAAGCACTATTTTACTGTACTGCAACAAGTCAATACGGTGCTTCAACTTTGACCAAGACTATACTTCTAACTAACAGGGTTACGACAATCCAACCACGTTTCGATCTCAGTACGATACGAAGCTACACGGATTTGTTCATCAGACTTCATACATAGCCGTTCGACCAGATAATTAGTCAACCCAAACTCACAACCATCCACAAAGTGATTTGCACAATAAAGTTGGAGGATACTAGATAGAATTGAGCTAACGAACCACGTCCGCAGGGGAATATTCAATAGAGCGGAACAGTTGCTCTGACATTCACAAAAGAGACACAGATCGATCACTTAGCTAAATTATCACATCAACGTAACGATATCCAGCACGGCTCGCACACAGAATAACTACTCAGATGATCACTCCTATATCGGCGAGATAATAATGACACAGAAATAACTACTCAAAAATCGACAGAACAATAACCACAGTGAAATTTGACACAACCAGACGAACAGTTTGGTGGTTTTGAAAATCGCGCTCTGCCGCACTCCTCGCGTATCCTTTCATTGCTTTAAATAGAAATTTTACAAATGAAGTGTAACCGCTTTTCGCGCGTGTGATTACACGTTTTTGTTTTACATTTGCCAATCCGGTAGCCAACTAACACTACCCATTCATTGGCAGCATGATCTTGATTTATTGAGTGGGAGAAAAGACTCAATCAGTCTTTTCTTTGTAGAAAATAAGGACATTGGACATAAATATGATCAAATTCCCAAACAAGGAAATCTTTTGGCTTGCATAAGCGAAGGTGATAAACATCTTTCAAGAAGTTACAATGGCTGAAAATCTAGAGGATGGAGTAAATTCTACTTTAGGTTTCATGGTGACAATTCATTCCTAAGGGCTTTTGTCATTATGTTTCTAGGTATGATCTCTAGGCATAAAGTTAGATTTTTGATCAATTAATGTAGTATGCATAATCTTCCATCTTTTAGTTATTTTTCTGAGATAAATAATCCATTCACAAATTTGACTTCAATTAATTTAGGACTTGTGTGCAGTGATGCCTATAAAACATCATTTGAACCATTAAAACAAAGTGTGTTTGAAAACTATGTTCTAAAATAAACAAAAATGGGAAAACTTTTGTGGTCAAATAGGATGTGTTCTTTCACAAGATTGTAGGGTCGTCACAAATGAATCTAGAAAATTAAGGAAACATGAACTTAATTATGCTACTTATGATCTAGAAATGCATGTTGTTGTACATGCACTTAGGCATTGGAATCGAATACCATTAGGGATTAAGTTTGAATGGAAAATAGAGTACTTGATTCTAAAATAAAATTTAACACGACCATTTCTCAACAATTGGACATTAAGTATTTGGTTAGTAAGAAAAATAAGGTCACCAATGCATCGAGTCAAAACCTTTATGTTATAGATTATGTTTTTCTTAATCAAAATCATTAGAAGAGTTTAAACATGATTCTTTTTATCCACCTATTTTGACTTTTTTTGCATGGAAATAGAGGATCCATGTATTAAGATCAAATTCATTCATAAAATGGATTTTTATATTGTAACAATCAATTATGCATATCTTTTGAATCTCCCTTCAAATTTCAAATATTACACGATTGTCATGATGCACCGTTTTTTTTTGCACATCTAGGTTATTCGAGGACTTGTGTTAATACAAATTATTCTTATTTTTAGCCATGTATGAAGCAAGATGTTAGAAAACGTTTTAGTGAATGTTTAAAGTGCGAGCATGTAAAACTTGAGTTTTGAGGATGCCTTGAATGTTGCAACCTTTGGATGTTGCAAAGCAAAAGTGGGAATCTATCTCTGTGGAGTTCATCACTAAATTGCCTATGAATAGAAGTTAACATGATACTCAATTTCTGATAGTTGATTGACTTACGAAGATGGCATATTTCTTTCCTATGAAAAAGACTAACACTACCTTGAAAGTTTTGAATTGTGTGTAAATGTTTTTTTTCTATTGCATGGAATTTCTAAAGGCATAATTTTTTATAGAGACTTTAGGTTCATGTCAAACTTTTGGAAAACAACATTTGAACCGATTGGTACTCAACTTTGTATGAGTACAACTTTCCATCCATATATTGATGGGGAAACCAAGAGCATTAATCAGGTTCTTGAAGATATGTTGCACATGTATGTGAATGAAAAGCAACATAATTGGAGTGAATATTTTCCTTTAGTTGAGTTTTCATACAATAGCGTATGACATTCATCTATGAAAATGACTCCCTTAGAGGCTACTGATGGTTATAATTGTTTGTCTCCACCTTATTTTTTCAGATTTTATAACTAAATCATAAGTATCTAAAGAAATCCTTGAGAAGATGGACGAAGTACTTGAAAAAAATAAGCAACGCATAAAAGAAGCTCATGAAAGTAAAAATAACTTCTATGATTTCAAGAGAAGATCCCTTGAATTTGAAACACATGATATGAGATCTTTTATATTCAATCCTCATTGGTCTAACTTGTTATTAGTGAAGGATCATACACTTTTTGCAAGATATGCAGACCCTTTTAAAGTTTTGAGAAAGATTGGATCTCTTTCTTAGTTGTTGAAATTGCCCAAACATTGAAGTGTGATTATTATATTTCATGTCATCTTACTTAAAAAATATGTACCAATGCTGCTTATATCTTGCGAGATAACAATAAGCTCAAAGATGATGGCTGTTTTGACCTTCTAAAATAATATTAGATAGGAAGGAAAGATTACTTGGAAATCCATCTATAGTAGAGATTTTGGTAAAATGGCACACACACCTAGTTGGAGATTTGACGTGGGTTAACTAAGATTATTTTTTTGGGCACATAATTCTTCATTGCATCTCTAAGGATAGAGTTCTTTAAAGGGAGAAAGAATTGTAGTAAGCCTTTGATAGTGAAATTATCACTTTGAAATTTCTATTATATATTATGTGGATAATGTTTTGAATGAGTTCTTAGGTCATTTTATGCATATAGGAAAAATTAAGCATGATAATTGTATATTCTCCCTAATTCTTATTTGCATCACGTTTTCTCATTGAAAATTGAACATGAAGATGAAAGAATCAAGAACAATTCATAAGATGAAACAATCAAGAACCATTTATGAGAGAAAGCTAGAGTATGTGTAATAGAACAAAAAAATCTCTTTGAAATTTTTTTTGGCACATAATTCTTCTTTGCATATCTAAGGATAGAGTTCTTTAAAGGGAGAAATAATTTTAGTAAGCATTTGATAGTGAAATAATCACTTTGAAATTTCTATTATATATTATGTGGGTAATGTTTTGAATGAGTTCTTAGGTCATTTTATTCATATAGGCAAAATTAAGGATAATAATTTTATATTCACTTTGAAAATTTATTGAATCATTTCTTATGTATCTTGTTTGAGGCTCTCAAATTGGTTCACTATAAAATAATGGATGGAAAATTTTTGCCTCTCACAACCATTTTGGAATTCCGCACTATTTTTAAATTACAAGGCACTAAAAAGTGTCCATTTTTCCAAAAAAACAAGAGCAAAAAGGTGGGATTTTCTATTAGTATTCGAATCCATGGTTTTTGATGCATATGTGTTCTCATGAACGTCTTGATTTTTGAGGTATATGTTTCTTCGTTGCTTTTTCTACAACTTGTGACACATGATGCTGAAGAAAGGAGCTAACCATTAAAATACATGCTATTTATAAAATTTTTGCATGCGATACTAGGAGACATGAATTTTTCTAAATTTGTTTGATCATACACTTCCTTCCTTCATCGAGGACAATACCTTGGGGTTGGTTGATAGGTCAAGGCTATCTCATGAATCTATATTGCATAAGCTATTGTATCGGATTCAAATCTATAATACAAGATTCTCTCTATTTTTGCACCACATATTTTCTCGTTGATTGTGCCCGATTTTTTGTTATCTTACACAAGCCTTTTCCCTCCTCTACTATTCTGGAAAGATTTGGAGCTTGTGATTTTGGAAACGTTACAAAGAGTGAGAAAGATAATGAGAGATAGAGTAAGAAAAATGAAAAAAAAAATACACCCAAAGATGTTTGGATGTATGATAACACTTATTAGGAGTTGCTCTTGTTGTACATAGGCTCCCGAAATTGCTCTCTAGAAATTCCACACACATTATGCAAGTTTTCTTTTATGTAAATATATGCATCGATATTGTGGTTGACAACACGTCAATATAGCAATCACGGATGCTTGATTTAGCCATCGCTACATTGGTCTCTAAGCCAATGGGAAATTGGTCTCTAAGCCAATGGAAAATTGTTGTGCAGTATAGCATCTCTTCTGCTTTGCAGAAAGCAATCGAACGACTTAATTCACAATTCGGAACACACAGTAGGGAGACACTAATCTATGATCTATCATATACTTAATTATTGATGAATAAAACAGATCTAAGATCTTTGCGTTGGAATTTTATACCATTGTGTTATACAATTGGAATCATTAAGTTAGAGATGAATCTGATACACTTAATAAAGCGAAATTTAACATATATGAAAAGCTGTGCGCTTAATTAATCATCAAGGGTTAGAGTGTAAAACTTCATATCAACATGTTAATCTCCTTCAATCTACCTTCTTTCAAGAAATTGAGGACTTGCTTGCAATAATATTACAGCACATAAAGAGCTAAGGGCTATTTCAAAACGTGAATGATCGAAAATAAATAGTGCACCATTTATTATTTCTTAATACATATAAGTGTGAACATACTCGTCTTATAGATATTCCTTAAGACATAAGACGAGTATGTTCACACTCGTCTTAATACATGTAAGATATTCCTTAAGACATTTATTATTTCTTAATACATATAAGATATTCCTTAAGACATATAACGCATGAGATAACTACAAGCTTCACCAAAATTTTACGTTACTCAACAAAAATTATAGTATAAGTATGATTTCTGTCAAACTTTCTCAATTTGAGTAAATGTCCATGGTAATAACTTCTATAAGCTTTAAACAGGTGGTAAAAGCTATCATACTAGGTATAATATTATTGATTCGGCTACCTTCCTGCTAGAAAATCGTTAAGGCAAATGTTTGTGTACATTAATATTGAGTTATTGAGTTAATTATTAATTCTTATGGATGAAACTGGCCTGGGGAGCAAACCATATCTTATTATCTCAGTAAAATCTAATTACAATGATCTCAAAGCAGCTTATATGTTGACAATCAAATGTTTTTATCCTGTAAGATGATAGATTAACTATTAGCCAGGTCAATTTCAAATGAACATGATCTTTTGATTGTTATAGTTTACTTGGATATCCGCCTAGTTATGAGCATAAGGGGCTGTCACGGATATTCTTGCTCCGCGATCGGAGGGCCGGTCGCCATTAGTCTTCCGAATACTCTTTCTGCCAGCTGAAACCATATCCTGTTACAGCGCATTTTCTGTAGTTAAACCAAGAAGATAGGACGGTCGGTTGATTCACGTTCTGCAATCGTCCTCTTTCTGCAATCGTTCTGCAATCGCCCATTGCCCCTTCCGAGGGTTCATTACATTCAATCCTTTCTCCTGCCATGTAATCTTTAGATCTGCATAGAAGTAAGAAATTAGATGTCATGAATCATTTGGTTCGTAGGACGATAACTCATGAAGGACTCGGCATAGAACAGTAGCCATAGACCATGAACGACTCCTCATAGAACAGTAATTTGATCTTCGGTTATTCAAATATAGGCCAAGATTTCAACAGTGTTGGTCGACGTTTGGGGATCGTTTGTGCAGTTGTAACTTCAGTTTGGAACATCGATTCTGAGTTTCAGGCCATGAAAAATGGAGGATAAGGCAGTCCCTCCGGTGCGTGTGTTCTTCCTATGAATGGAAAGTGGGCCATAAGGCGGTCGCTACGCTGTATGTCTTCTTCCTATGGAATTCGGTCCTTCCAAAACATAAAAAACGAAAAAAGCGGTTTTTTTTTTTAGTAAAACAGAAGAAGTTTTTTTTTTTTTTTAAATAAAGGAAGTTCGGCCTTAGCCTAATCTCTCGGACTTTAATTATAATAAAGAGAAAAAGTTACAAGTGAATGGGACTAGTGCCCATGGGACCCCCCAAATCCCACAACGCAGGGGAGGAGTATGGCAAGCTACAGGGCATTACAAATGAGGCGGATAACATTACCATCACCCTCATGTGGGACCCATTTGGGTTTCAACTTGTTGATTTCGAGGAGATAAATACAGTGATGTCTAAACGGTGGCGATCTCTTGACTCGGGAGATTCTTTTACCAAGGAGAAACAAGGATTTCTCGATCGACCATTCCTTAGGAGTTTGGCCGAAATTGACGGCACAGCGCTCTCTCCAAATCTTCCAGAGAGCCTCACCTCTGATGGCATTCCACAGCCTCGATGAGCATCCGATCGCCTCACCCAACATCACTTGTTGCCAGTTGATTTGACTCGTGAGTCTCAAAACCCGGGACACGTGATGCCAGATAACACGGGACTTGGGGCAGTCAAAGAACAGGTGAGCTAAATCTTCGATGCACCGATGGCAACGCTTGCACCATGGCAGCACACCACAGATTTTGTTAGCCCTTGCATTGGTCCAGATTCCTTTATGCAAGACCTGCCACATGAGAACGGACTTTTTGACCTCAATTAGGGGGTGCCAAAGAGACATGAATTTTAGCTCCCACCGAAGTTTGGTCCAAGCAAGGCACCATCTCTTGTTAAGGGTGTGGTGAACATCCAAATCCCCTTTGAAGTTCGGGATTCTGGAAAGCTTCTTACCATTGCTCCATTTGAGGCCCTCCGAGCAAGGAAGATCCTGACCGCAGAGAAGGCGGGTAGTTGAGCGGTCCCAGGCTAAACACCTGCTTTGAAGAAGAGTCCATTCCTCAAAGGAAATGCTAAGTCTCGGATCCAAATCTTCGAACCTAATCCACTGGCTGGTCTCTTGTTTCCAGAGCTGTTTCCACTGTTTGAACCCCTTGTTCCATAACCACCTTGCAGTTTGGAGGTTCCAAGACTCCACTCCCCGAATGCCACTGATCGGGAACCAAATAGAGTCATTTTGTCTTATGCCAGCCGCCCACTTCCAATCATCACTGATTCTGATGAACTGTTTGGCCTTGTTCCAATTCTTCCATAAGGAACACACGAGGCTAGAGCCTTTAGGGTAGACCGGGTGGGGGGAGAACAAAAGCGTGAGAATCCCTATGTCCTTCCAACCAGGGAGGCCAACAAAGGTAAGGTCTTCCGTGTTTCTGAAGATCAATTTAGCCCAAGAGGACTCCCTATTGCTCCAGGCCTTGATAAGCCATTTAGCCGCCAGCTTGTCAGCCAACCCAGCAATATCCAAAATACCCAAGCCCCCTGAGTCTTTAGGGCTAATGCAAGTTTCCCATTTGATTTTGGGAACCCCCCTTCTGTTGGGGTCCCCAGTCCAAAGGAAGTTCCTGCAGATTCTTTCTACTTTGGCCAAGTCTTTCTCCTTAGGTCTCCAACACGAGATAAAGTAAATAATTGTAGACAACATAAAAGTGTTAATAACCATAGCACGTCCTGCCACGTTGACTTGCATACCTTTCCACTGATTCAGCTTGCTATCCAGCTTGGATAGCACCCAGTTCCATCGTTGGTCCATTGAGATGTCGAAACCCATCGGAATGCCAAGGAGACGGAAGACTTGACCGCTAGGGATAACTTGACACCCCCGATCCACCAACAAATGGGGAGTAGGCCCGCTGATTGCTCTAAAAGCAGTTTTAGCATGGTTGATTTTTGAGCCTGATGCCACACAAAAGGTGTGGAGGCACCACCAAAACACCTCAATGCTGTTTATATCGTTATGCACAAAGGCATTCATGTCATCAGCAAAAAGTCTCACAACCATTTGGCCGTGATTTAGAGGTAAGGAAAGACCCTTGAGATTGCCAGCGCCCATGTGATGCTTTAATAGGCAGCTGAGTCCATTCGAGGCGATAGCGAATAGTAAAGGAGCCAGAGGGCAGCCTTGCCTAATTGATCTTTTTAAACGAATGGGCTCAGAGAGCTTACCGTTGATGTTTATTCTAGTTGAAGCATTTCCAAGAAGAGTGGAAACCATCTTCGTGAACTTTTGGCTGCATCCAAGGTCTTTCAATGATTGAAGAATAAAGTCCCATTCCAATCTGTCATACGCTTTGTCGAAGTCGATCTTAATGAAAACTAGATCTTGAGCAGACTCCTCAGCAAAAGCAAGGCCTTCCCAAATATCAATAATTGCTTCAAGTATAGATCTACCTTTGATAAAACCTTTCTGGTCCTCGCACAGCCATGACTTTAAATGACAGGAGATTCTGTTGGCGATAACTTTTGCAATTATCTTGTATCCAGTTTGGAGCATGGTAATCGGACACCAGTTTTCAATTTTGTTCTTATCTCCCCATTTGTGGATTAACTTGATGACGCCATTATTCAGGCACTCAGGGAGGGCACCGAAGGAGAGAGCCTCTTGCCACACGAGGCGCAGTGGGGTGGCCACCTGAAGTTTGAAGGACTTGAAAAACTCATTGGTAAGGCCATCTGGACCCGGACTTTTCCCATTGGGAAGGGCATCAATAACCTCGATAATTTCATTCTCGGAGATGTTAGCATCCAGTAGAGCAATCAAGTTCTGTGGGATTCTGGTTTGAGCAACCCTTGAGATGGTTGCCATGGAGTCGCGCCTGTGGGGGGAAAGAGGAGTCGAGACCCCGAGAAGATTGGTAAAATGTTCGACGATGATAGTTCTATTCTCCACTTCCGTGCAGCATTCAGTTCCATTGTTATCGACCATTAGGGGGATGGATTCCCTAGCTTGTTTCCTTTTGAGGATGTTACACATCTCTTTCGTTGGTTTGTCGGCCTTCCCTGCCCACCAATCTTTGAAGAAAATTTGAAGACTTTTCCTTTGAACCTCCTCCTCTAATCTTAGCCTTCCCCTGATTTTCAAGAGACCGTGTTGGCAATGTAACTTACCTTTGTTCACCTCTTCTTCAAGCCGTGAGAGCCTCCGGTACACCGTTTCTCTTCTTTTTTTTCGAATTCCTCTTATAGCCTTTTGAGTCCTGATTAGAATTTTACGAGTCCTTTCTACTGCGTTTCTCCAACACTTAGCCGGTTCATTACAGTAAGCAAAGGCTTCCGTCCACACCTCAGAAATTTCCTGGTGGACAGAGGGGAGGGAAAATGATGTCTGACAAGCATGAAACCAAGGAGCTTTCTGGAGCATGGGAATCGGTTTGAAGGACAGAGTCATCGGATAGTGGTCTGAGATAGTGAGGTCCATGTGTTGAGAAATCGAAGGAATACCCCACTGAAGGATGGTGTTCTGATCGATGTAGCATCTATCAAGCCTTGCTTTCCTCAAAGAGTCCCCCGACTGGAGATTAGACCAGGAGAACCCCTGCCTGTCTTTCACTTCGACCAGGTCGAGATGGAGCTTGATTTTATCCCATATCTCTTTCTCCTGACCGTCAATAATTTTTCCTTTGTTATTCCATCGGTGCTCAGGAAACTCAACCATGTTGAAGTCCCCACAAATCAGAACATTGTGTGAAAGGGAGTCAAGGGAAGCCCAAGTATCCATTCTATCTGCTTCGCCATTAGGGGCATAAATTGAGACCACACCTGGAAAGGAGACCCGAAAGAGGCAGCAATCCAACGATGATTCCGACCTTCAAAAGTCGAGGTCACATTGCTAGACAAGGCGTGACTGATACCGATAGAAGCACCCCCCGTCCCTCTAGGGTGAGAAGTGGAGAACCAAAGGTGGTTCGGAGAAATGCATTTAAGCCGTTTTTGTAGATCCTCTCCGTCGATTTTAATCTCTTGTAAGCAAATAAAGTCAGGGGCGAAGCACATGTCTTTGAACCACTGGCCAAGAATCGAAGCTCTTGACGGGTCAGACAGACCCCTAACGTTTAGAGATGTGAATTTCATTAATGATGGTTGCCCTCTTTGAGGGGAGGGACCCGATCTTTTTTCTTCTTGTGGTCTTCTTTTTTCTTCCCTACTTCTTGACTTAGGATCCTACTCTTGAGGGGGCTCTTCCAAGGCATGCCGGAAGGTTGTTTACCTTTAAGCTTGGACTTTTGTTGCGGTAGTCTTGGAAAGCATACCGGGAGGGTAGGACCAAGAGCGGAGTTTTCGCTGTCTGGGTTTTCTTCATTGCTGGTAGTGAAGCCTTCCTCTTTACTCGTGGTGTAACCTTCTTGGTTATCTTCTTTGCTGGTAGAGCACCCAAGGGTATTATCAGTGGGGTCTTCATCAAAGAGGTTGTCCCCTGGGAAGTCGAGCTCATTAATCTCTTTTTCTAGGTTACAGTATATGTTATTCGAGGGGGCAGCTGTCGAAGAATACCTTGTTTTTGATCTTCGAGGGCTAACTTTCCTCTTGCGTCTCACTTCAGTGAAACCTTCTGAATCCGTCTCAGCAACGCAAGTTCCCTCTTCTTCCTCCATTGGAGGGGGATGACCCCGAGTGTCGTCTTGGGGGAGAGGGTCTAGGGTCCCATCTGGTTTAAGCTTGTTTTTATTGGTACTTTTCTTCAGGGGGCAGTCTTTGATCCTGTGACCTTGAAGCCCGCACCGGAAGCATGCGTTTGGCAAATTCTTGTAAGTAACCTCTTGTGTCCAGGTCTTACCATCTCCACAGTTTATGGAGATCTTCGAGGGGAGGACCTGGTTCAGGTCTGTTTCAACGCAGATCTGAGGATGCCATCTCGCATTGAAAGAATGTTGAGCTCCATCGTAGATTAACCCCCCAACATCCTGTCTTGCGGCCATCGGGCGACCGATCGGTGAGACGATTTCACGGAGAAATCCATACATGAAGAAAGGCAGATTGGGAAGCTCCACCCAAAGCGGGTAACGAAGAGGCTTTGATCTGTTCGGGACAAAGTCTGGGGTCCACTTAAAAAGGCAAAGGGTGGACCGGCCCACTTGCCAGGAGCCGGCCTGCAGGGCTTGGAAAGCCATCTCTTCGTTCTCAAATACAAGAAGCAGGTGATTCGCCGGCAGGAATTGACATTTGGACACAATTAAGCCTCGTGGGAACCACTCCTTGCGAAGCCAAGTTCTCACACTTTCAAGAGGGGGCCTGGGGCCAAACATTTGACCGATCAGGCAAGTTTTCTTCAGAAGAAGTTAAAATTAATGCTGGAAAAGAAAGTTACAACAGAGGGGAGCCTAATGGAATGAAACAAAGAGAACCCAGTAGGACCCAGGCCTTCATAAACAGGCATCAATACAGTCTTCAGGACATCAACTTGTATTGCAAATCAACCGGTTTAAAACTCCCTGGAAAAACGAAAAAAGCGTTGTTGATCATCGTGCAACGAGATCTGCAGGGATTCCAATTTCCGCCGCATTAGTAGTTCACTCGAAGGTCGCCAAATAGTTTTCTGTTGGTTCATGCAGCTCTATATGATGTCCTTCTCCACACAGCTGTGTTGTCTCTCTCCCTACAAGCCAAAATTCTCTTTCATTACCCAAACAATCCAAATTACGCTATTCTCTGGACAGTTTTGTTCCTCTCCATGCTAAACACTTGCAGTAGATCCCTGAGTTATGTCATTTCGCTCGGGCCAACCATCGACCTCAACGTCGGCCGAGTTCGTTATCGCACTTGACTTCGCGTTGCTTACTCCGACAACAACAGTAAACTATAACTGGCCAGGATCCGTAACAGCGCAGGCACCTCATTACTGCAAAACCTTAACAAGTCTGTAAAGATGGGAATCATTACAAGTGTATACCCAATATCGCAAGAGGAACATTGAATCCTTTCATTTTCATAAGAAAGACCACTTATAAAAAGATTTCCATGATTTAAAGAATGCCAAAAGAAAAGGCCAAGTTGATGGGCATGCTAAATTACTACATGCGGCTTCTTCTTCCTCAATAAAGATAAAACATATAAGTGCCATTTTAAATGATGCCGATGTTTTGATACTTGATAGTATTGTGCCTTTTGAGGATCCTATGTTTAATTCTCTTTTTCCAACACATCTTTGCTAGATTTTAGTGTCTTGTTTCATGTGACGCCACATAGAAAGTGTTTCTTCATTTATGCAAGCTTGGAGACTCCTAGCATTGTGATATTATAGTTGACTTTGCAGATATTTATTTATTTACAATACATAAGTTTTCCCAATGTCCTTCACTTAATGTCATTTTTTTAGCTTGATGACATTGGTCACAAACTCTCTTTCTATGGTTAGTCCTTTGATATATCAAAAGATGACATGGCGATTGCAAAGTAAAATATAAGTTTCTCACTATAACCCTTGTTTATTTAGAAGAAAAAAACGTATTAGCTATAGTTGATTATTTTATGAATATTATATGGCATGGTCATGTGGGTTTTATGTCTCAAAGTGGGAAGCAATCCCTATTGCATTATGACTACTTATCTATGTTTTCTTTCTCTCAATTTACCTCATGTAAGCATTGTGAGTATATAATGAAAACAAGGAATGTACATAAATTGCATATTGACTCTCTAATTTAGCATTTAGATCTCGTTCTTGAAGGTGTGTGTTCATATGAACAATAAGCATTGCACTTTATTTTGTCACTTTCGTGGATGTGTCAAAATGAAGAAGCACAATTTGTAGTCTATAATTAAACATAATTATACCAAGCTATGGAGGATGAGATAAGATATAGGAAAAAATAAATAAATACATATGTTGAATGCTCTATGAGCATAAAGACTCCATGAGAAGAGACTAGACACTCTTTGCAGTGAGCTAGAGTAAATGAACTAGCGAGAACTGAAGTGATCACCTCCCTATGTGGAGTAGAGAGAAAAATCTCCTTTCAAGTGGGTTTATGTTTGCTTGCATGAGAATAAAAGAACCTTGAAAGAAAGTGTGGAGCATGGATGACATATGGCATCACTTAGTCCATTTGATTTCTAGATCTAAGGAAATTAGACATTGTTTTTTGATATATTTTAGTAGCCATGTGTGTAAGCACACTTAGGACTACCAGATCACTTCTTTCAAGTTTTT
Organism: Ceratopteris richardii; assembly: GCA_020310875.1. Classification (NCBI taxonomy): domain Eukaryota; kingdom Viridiplantae; phylum Streptophyta; class Polypodiopsida; order Polypodiales; family Pteridaceae; genus Ceratopteris; species Ceratopteris richardii. The sequence continues at coordinate 86,859,954 of CM035436.1, forward strand.
CCCCACTGCTTATATACATGCATATAACCCTAATGGGTCACTTACCTTTGTACTAAATTATGTCTTGTGTTTTTCTCCAAGATTCTTCTTGTTTCGTGTGTTGTTTCTATGCTTTTGTTGACTTAAAACTCCAATAATTGGCATTAAAAACGTTTCCCACTTCCTCTAGTGCATCATGGATACCCCTTCAATCATAGTCTTAGAATCACATGAACATTGGTCAACATACTCGAGGGGATAAGGAATTCAAAACATCTTTGCTATGGGGCATTGAAGTTTTTATTTCATCTCATTTTTGCTCCATGCATGATCATAGTTACTATGCAAGCAATTTAATCCTCTCATGCCAAACATATATGCAGATGGTGTTGAAAAATGTCCTACTACACCGAAAAATAAAGGGATTGAAAGTGATGCAGATAGTGTTGATGATGTTAATCTTCAATTTCCTAGTCATGCAACACCTAGAGGGCAACCATTTTGGGATGGACGAGATGCATATGCATGTGCCTTGATAGCTTTGTCTATCAAACATGCCACTAGCCCTCACACTTGCTCTTGCGGAACAACGAAAGATTATTGGGATACTCTTACAACATTATACCAAGAATGAAATGTTTGAGTTCAAGGTCTAGGCCAGCAGATGAACAACACAAGGAAGAAGAAGAAGAAGCTTGGAACACAACACAACACTGAATGAATTACCAAGTGAATGTACAAGAATAAGTTACTCATTAGGGTTATAGGCATATATGTACGACAAGGGGAAAATATACTAAAAAGTGAAAAAAATCCCCGAGTAGTGCTAAGTATGTTCCCACACATCACTACCAAAATATATCAACAAATTCCCTTGGGAGTGATGTGGTGAACAAGAAGATGGCACTCATGTATTAGGAACTGCCAAGCTATGTGGAAAAAGATCAATCCATAAAAGGAAGTAAGCCCAAACCTTTGTAGAAAGCTTCAAACTTCTCTTGAGGTAGAGCCTCTATGAAAAGATCTACAATGCTATCCTATGTGGGCACGTATGCCAAACTGACATAATGATAATGCACCTCAATCTGATTTCTGCGAGCATGGAACACAGGGTTCCTTATGTTGAGATATCAAGTTCAACATGTGATGACCAAGGATGACATGTATCATTTTTCTTTTCTCTGACATGTATAGTGATCACACCAATATATGTTAGGGATACTTCATTGTGCTTTACTAGATTTGTCTACCAAGAGTGGTGGTGCATTTGTTTCTTGCAAGATATTAAGATTTTTCTTATGTACTGTTATTCATATATTGAAGAAGTTTTATTGTTGTTTTAGGTCATTCTTGTACATTGCAAGAAGAAGAAGAAGAAGAAGAAGAAGAAGAAGATCATTCTTCCTTGCTTCAATCTGTGTGTGTTCCCCTCTGATTGTGAGAGTATGTGAGTGAGCTCTCTTCCCTATCTCCTTTTTCTTGACATGGTATCAAAGCCTGTGTGGCTATACAGAGCTTGTGAAGAAGGCCAATAGTGAAGAGTGCACAAAAAGGCATGGAGAAAACGTGATCCTCAAACAACCTCAGATTGCTACAAAAATTGGTGTGAAGATAGAAGGCATCGAAATAGTTTCAATAGTTATTCGTTTTGGGGCACTTATTTTGCTCAGATTTCTATTTCGGAGCCATCTCAACCTTGATTTTGAGCTGGCAAGCTGGGGCCAAAAGAAAAATCAAGTCAATTTCTAAAATTGTAACTTCCATTATGTTCAAAAACACTCAAGTATTCAAGGTCTAGAATTTCAAGAGGTTATGTGTACTATTGATACACGCAAACTAAGTTTTCTCAGAGATCGAACTATCATGTCATAGTACGATAGTGTTCAAGTAGAAGTACTGATTGTAGTGTTTTGCAATGTTGTGAATTGCTAAAGAAATGGAAAGTTCACGTGGAATGACTTCGCTTCTAAGCAATAAGCTAGATAGGAACATGTTCCGTGCTTGGAGATTCGGAGTGAAGAATTGATGGGAAAAGGCTACTAGAAGTACGTCAAAGGAGAGAACAAAAATGCTCGACACCCACTAGAAAGGAATCAGACTACATATTAGTTAAGATCATATGAAGAATAGAATCAAGGAGCATGAAAGGTAATGTATTGGCTATTTGTTAGCATATAAGATATCATGATTGGGCACATACAGGAAGCCAAGACTCCAAAAGAGGCTTGAAATAGTTTGGTCACATTGTATGAGACCAATACAAAGGAATGTAAATTGCAACTCGAGAACGAGTTGCATACACTCGAGAAAAATGGCATGTCGGTAAGTACTACACCCTAAAAATCAAAAGCATATGTGAGAAACTTACATCCATTGGCATGAATGTAGATGATGATGATAATGATAAGGTGGAAGTGTGCATTCATGGTTTAGAAGCTGCATATAAGAAGTTCAGAAATTCTATTCAGACAAAAGAAAATATTTTGAATTTTGCTCATCTTGTGTCCATGCTGATTATTGAAGAAAAGAATCTTGGTGAGGATTCAAACTCCCAAGGAAAACCTAATTTTGAGTAGTCATTCTACTCTTGTAGAGGAAGATTCATAGGTATAGGCTTCAAAAGCAAAAGAGCACATGGTAACTAAGACAAGATCAACAACAGAATCATGCAGGAGGTAGAGGAGAGTTTCAAAGGAGGGGGAGCCAAAACAGCCACAAAAATTTCCAAAGAAATGATCGATGTAATGATAGTAAAGGATGGTAGAATTGTGGTAGGCTTGGACACTTTGAATGTGATGTGTGTAAGCAAACCTAGGACTACTAGAGCACTTCTTTCCCTATCTAGGAGATTCCCACCCCCCCCCCAGCTTGTATACATGTCTACAACCCTAATGGATCACTTGCCTTTGTACTAAATTGTGTGTTGTGTTTTTCTCCGAGATTCTTCTTCCTTCTTGTGTTGTTCGTGTGCTTTTGTAGACCTACAAATCCAATAATTGATATCACCGAAGGTCTCCACTTCCTCTAGGCATCATCAATACGCCTTCAATCATAGTCTTAGAATCACATGATACTTGTTCAGCATACTCAAGACTATTAGGAGTTCAAAAAATCTTTGCTTTGGGACATTGAAATTTTGATTTGAGCTCATTTTGGCCTCCAAATGCACTATCATAGTGACCATGCAAGAAACTTAATCCTCCTGTGTGAGACATATATACCTGTTTTAGTTCGCTAGTACAAGTGCCTCAAAGTTTTCTACAAGCCAAGTAGAGCTCGAATGGGTGTTTCTATTCAACATTTTGAGATATCATCAATTTTTTGCATTAAGGTATTTATTCACTAGCCATGGTTGAAAGCAACAATGTATTCTATATGTTGGTTGTTGAGAATCAATTGGATGGTACCAATTACTCATTCTGGGTATACATCATACATTGCATTGGAAGAAAAAGGGCTATGGAATATTGTGTAGTGGTTGAAGGTGATGTAGATGGTGTTGAAGATGCTAATCTTGAATATCATATTCATGCAACAGCTAGAGAGAAACGTTTTAGGATGGAAGAGATGCACAAGCACATGCCTTGATGGCTTTATCTATCAAACGTGCCATTATCCCTCACATTTGCTCCTGCAAAACAACAAAAGATGATTGGGATACTCTTAGAACATTATACCAAGAATAAAATCTTGGAGTTCAAGGTCTACGCAAGCACATGAATAGCACAAGGAAGAAGAAGAAGCTTGGAACACAACACAACATTGAATCAGTTACCAATTGAATGTACAAGGATAAATTACCCATTAGGGTTATAAGCGTATATGCAAGCCGAGGGGAAAAAACCTCCTAAAAAGGGAAAAAAGTGCCCTAATAGTCCTAAATGTGTTCGCACACATCACTAACAAAATATATCAAGAAATCCCCCCTGGGAGTGATGCGATGAACAAGGAGATGGCACCCATGTACAAGGAAGTGCCAAGCTATGGCACCCATGTACAAGGAAGTGCAAGCTATGGCACCCATGTACAAGGAAGTGCCAATATCAATCCACAAGAATGTCTATGCTATCCTTCAAAAACGTAGTCCATGTTATAAGGAGCTGAGACTTTCTAGTATTCTCATCCAAAGAGCTCGCTTAACTAGTAATTTTCCACCACTAAGCCACACTTGCTTGATGATGTAGGAGGGTTAAAGGCATGGTTTGGCCTTCCATTGACCATACCTTAAATTGAACATTCTTTGCCTCTTAAAAGCTCTTTGAAGCTATTTTGAAGCTGTTACATATATCATTTCATTACAGGAGTTCAAAAGGTTGAAGGAAGGTTATTTTTCTTCTTTATAGGGGATGTTCAAATTTATTAGTTTTCTTCTAGACATCCATTTCATTTGAAAGATTACTTGGGCATGTCCCAATTGTAGTGGGAACATTCTTGATTATTATCAATAATTTTCTCTTTCGCACCCATCAGTATCTAGGGCCTCTTATCGGGCAAGGTTTCACATACTCTTTGGCTTGAGCTCAAACATACTGTATTTTTTGGTGAGAAAATGTATAATAAGAATTTTTTTTATATGCACACACCTATGTATCTCCATGGGGGTTTGAGACAGTCACTATGATTTGCATAAAACATCTTTTACATATTAAAGATGATAGTGGTGAGGTTTTCCTAGATGGGAGACATCCAAATGCCATGGGTTCTGTTCAGTGATGCAAGTGGAAGGTACAATTTAGCCTCAACATAGGATATGTATGATAATAGATTTATATGCACACAATAACCAAATTGGAATTCTTAATGCTTTTCATATATGTAATGAGAAATCTATTTGGATATAATGTAGTTAATATTTCATGTAATTTTAGATGAAATTTTGACCAATGAAAGGATACTATTTCTATGATCTTATGCTCAATTTATGAGGAAGGATTTACTAGAATTTTTGCACATTCCATCGTTCATCCATGTACATGATGATTTTTGGATAAATACTTGGTTTCCACACAATCATATGAGTTAGCATAGTGACTTTGGTCATTATTGTTTGATGTTTTATTGACTAGATATTCATTGAAAAAGAAGCACAATCAAAATCTTCCTAGACTTTAGGACTCAATCATATTTGGATTTGATATGTTAGTGATAGTGAAGAGAATCTTCATATCATGGCATGAAACTGTTATGAATTATGGAATGTGTTGAACAAAGAATTGTTGGAGTGTTAGTTTATTAATGTATTAATGTGTTTTGGTGTTTCAGATATAGTAGCTAAAGGTCCATGAGGGCATGAAAGGAGTGAAAGGGCAGCCCATGTAGAGGGTTCTATGGTTAGAAATAGTTAGTAAAGTAGTGGGTATAATAAGGATCATTGAAGACCAGAATTTCTGATATTAAAAGCAAAGGCTTTCTACAAAAGTTACCAAATTTTACTTTCATGCATGCTTTTTGAAGCCGCTCTCATGTAACCAATATTTCGACATAATAAAAAATTCCTATAAATACATTTTCCAGCTCTAGAACTAGAACCTACGTTTACACCTACATTTACTCTAAGGTGTCGATTAAGACATAGAAATCAGTTTCAGTTTCTATTCCAATTCCAGAACCAAAACCTACGTTTACACCTATGTTTACACCTACATTTACTGCAAGGCATCGACTAAGGCATAGAACTTAGGCATAATTAAGGCATTGCTTTGGCATCTTTGGCACCGAAGACTCCCTTGGCGATCGTTGGTAGCCATTAGCTACAAGCAAACCAATTTTAATTTATGAGGGGCATTAAGGAGTTTCATATTCACCAAGGTGAGAGGATTTGAATCCACAACCTCACTCTCACAAGGAAAGTGCTTTACCACTACACTATCTCTTTGTGTATTCACTCTAGGTCGCTTTTCTTACATTTAACAAAACTTGATATCTTTCTTACTTTTTCAATTCCCAAGAACAACCCTTCCTTTTACATTTTAATTCAAGCAATCTCAAAAATTGTTTTTACATATCTAGCAAGAGGGTTTTGTTCTCTACATACTCATGGACCCTACGAACACCATGGAGGATTTCGGTGAGTCACCTCTATCCAAGGTAACATGAGCAACAACTCGAGCTCTTGTAGCATGAACTTCGAGGCACTTAGAAAAAGATTCAACAATGTGACAAAGTACTCTTGAAAATGCAATCTAATGAAGATAACCTTACGAGGATGGTAAAAGCTATTGACTCTAGCCAATGGGATGGCCCCCATCCCAAGATTGGTGTTAAAAATTACTAGTTTCTATGGTTTGATGGCCATAAGGATGGCCCTTTAGTTCTTTCATGGTTGTCACAATTTGATGATTTTATATTGATGAAACATATAGTGAAAGTGAAAAAGTCAAATTTTCCACTAACTATTTAGTAGGGAAAGCTCTGTTTTGGTGGAATGTCCTGCACCACAATATAGATCATCCAACAACCTGCAAGGATTTCCAAGATAAAGTGAAGGATTCTTTTCTTGCTCCTCAATATCATCTACATGTTCGATGTGCATGGACAACCTTTACATGGAAGGAGGGTGACACGATCACTACCTACATGGAGCCGTTGTGGAAAAATTTACTATTGGTTCGAATGCTTGAAGATGTACCGGCGGATAGCTTGCAACAGAAATACGAAGATGGTTGGAGGTGGGAATCCAAGCTAAGCTTCACACCCTATGGCCTACAACTCTCAATGAGGCTATGTCTTTTGCCTATGATGCACAAAAGGAATTCCAACCCATAACCATATTGATCCGTTTAGAACAACCATGTCAATGACTACTTTTTGTTAAACCCACATTTCCTATTAAGTTTAATTTTAATGCCCCATCCTACTCTAGTTTTCCTCGTCCTCCACAATCCAATTACTCAACTCCATCTATTGCTTCATCTCTCCAACCTTCCAAACCACCTACCCTCCAAACTTCAGTGGTGGATGCCCAACAGAAGTGACCACGTATCACCTGCTCGAATTGTGGTAAACTTGGACATACAAAAATAAAGTGACCACGTATCACCTGCTCGAATTGTGGTAAACTTGGACATACAAAAATAAAGTGCATATTGCAACCTCTTCACATGAAACCACCTGCAGTTCAATTGCATAACATGGAGGCCCATAATGAGAAATTCCTTCTATTTGGACAGAGGAAGCATTGGAGAAGGACTTAAGTACCTTGGGTAACAATATTGCAATTCATTCTTTACTTTGCATGCAGGGTAGTATCAATAACAAGCTGATTAATATTTTACATGATGATGGTAGTTCACATGATTTCATTTCACATTTATTAGTACAAGAAGTTAATTGCCTATTCTCCCAAGCTTTAATTAGTACAAGAAAGAAAAACAATACACGAGAACATACCTAGTACCCATGGGACCCTCGGATCCCACAAGGCAAGGGTAAACTATGCATTACTAGAGGACATTACAAAGAGGTTTGATAATTCTCTCATCTGCCTCATGTGGGGCCCACTTTCTTTGAATGTTGCCATTCTCAAGGAAAACACTTTATGATGTCTAAAAGATAGGGGCTTCTTGCAATTGGAAATTCTTTTGCCTAAAAGGAAAATAGATTTTTCGATTGACCATTGTTTAAGAGGGTTTCCAAAGTTATCAGCACATCTCTCTTTCCAGGTCTTCCAGAGGCTCTCACCTCTTATAGCATTCCACAATGTTGAGGACCATCCGATCGCTTGACCTAGCATCACTTGCTTCCAATTTATTTGTCCTCGTATCAACATGTTTCTCCAAAGAGTCCACGATGTTGGTGCATGACAATCACCAGTTGATAATTTGGATAAGTTTTGAATTCAAAGAATAAAGCAAAGATCAAAGTTTGAGCCTTGAAGATGAGTGCATCGTTAGAAGATGAAGACTTGTATATACATTTACACTAAGCTTGTAATTAGTTAACTTATGCCTTTGTAATGGTGACGAGTTTGTACATGTATGGCTATATATACTAGTATGGAGTGGGGACATATATGAGAGAAGAGATATAGAACAAAAATAGATGAGTAGAAAAAGAAAGATGTGATTAATGTATGAGATTCATCAATCAGATGTTTTCCATGAGAATAGAAGAAAACTTCTGAAATATGTGTCGCGATCTTTTCTCCACCTCTCCCTCTGTGCTTGATTATTTCAGAAATCCTTTCACAGATGTCTAAGTCCATGGATGTCAAGATTTGAGATTCTAAGTGTAATCAGGCTGAGAGAATTTTAAGTACGAGCACTTACATGTGTAAATATGAAGAAGTGAAGACAGGAACATGTGCAATCTCAATGGTCATTGTTTTTATCAGATCCCCCTCCACAATGTAAAGTTTTGAGCAAGTAAGCACTCATTATTTAAGTTGAGAGGTAAGCTACTTGTGGCTAAAAGCATTTGAATAAGCAACGTCTACTTTGGAGAACTATGCATTAGAAGTTGGAGGTGGCAAAGTCGACTACACAGAAGAACAGTTTCAGACATAGATAGATTGTTTGGAGGTAATATCAAGATCTACTGCTTCTTTTGGAAATATTTAACTTGCACAAGGTGCAAAAACATTAGCCGACACTTTGTATAAAGTTTTATTAAAAAATCTACACATTTGATCATTCAATGAGTGAATAAAGTGCGGCACACTTTTCTGTGTGATGAGTTTCTTCACAATTAACTCAAGTCTTGATAATTTTCCAATAGATTTCCAAAATTGGTTGTGTTTATGAGTTTTTCTTCATATAGAGGTGCTCTAACATCAAGGATAACTTGTTTTTTTTTTGAGATTAATCATCTTCATCAGTGGGATTAGAGCAGGAGTCATCAGATTTGAAGAAAGGAGGACCTCGACCATTGCAGATATACAAAAATCAATCTTTGAAGATCCAAAAGGTGAAAGTTTGAAGTGAAAGCTAGAGAAGGAGGCCTGGAAGCTATCAAGAGGATCAAAAGGAACTATATTCGAATTAAAGGTACATTCATTATTCACAAAGCTTAAAGAATATATTGCACAGGTGAAGAAAGAATGGGAGATTCTCTTAAGATAGAGAAATTGGATAGAGAAAACTATCTTGCTTGGTCAATGAGGATGGAAGCTCATTTTATGAGCAAAGACCTAATAGGATACATCACAAGTGAATAAGAAAAACCAAAATTTAAGGATCCTAATGTTCCATTTAAGGAAGAGTTCTAAGATTTGAAGACATGGATGAAGAAGGATGCTCAAGCAAGAAGCATTATCTACTTGGGAGTCATTGATTACTTGCTACCTCACATTAGTGGCTTAGAAGTGCAAGTGAAATATGGAATGCTTTGAAGGATCATTTCCAAAACATTACAAAGTCAAGGAAGGCATCTTTATTGGCAGACTTCACCACATTCAAGAAGAAGGCTTCTCAATCTATTTTTGATTATGTAGCAAGGATGAAGGATATTGCAGATGCATTAGGAGCAGTTGATGAAGACATTGAAGAGGAAAAATTGGTAAGACAAATTCTCACAGGTTTGAGAGGAGATGAGAAGTGGAAGCCATTTATTCTATCCACTGAATTGTCACTAGATCATTTCACTCTTGATTTGAATCAATTGCTAGGACATATGCTAACCTTTGAGTAGGATATCAAAGGTGATGTTGATAAGAATAATGGTCAAGCAATGTAATTATAGGAGAAGAAGAAGATTAACAAAGGCAAGCAATAAGTGGATGAAGATGAAGGCACTATGAGTCAAGCTAGTTTCCTAAGAGGAAGAGGAGGTGGCAAAGGAAGAGGAAGAGGCAGAAGCAATAAAGATGGTGTTAAAGCTTGTTGGATTTGTGGTAAGACTAATCAAATAGCTCATGAATGTTGGCATAATAATCAGAATGGTGGAGGATATAATTGAAACTTTAATTCAAGAGCAAGAGGTGGTAGAAATCAGAGAGGAAATTTCAGAGGTAGAGGTAGTAGAGGTTTCTTTGGAAGAAATGCGGGTAGAGGCTTTCAAAGTCAATCCTACAATAATACCTACTACCATTATGCTTCATATCATAAAGAAGATTCAACCTTGATTATGAATGCAACATGTGAAAGAAAAATTGAAGATCAAAGAGTTTTCTACATTGACTCAGGGTGTAGCAATCACTTGAGTGGCAACATAGCTTTGATGACTGATTTGGAGAATAAGGTGAGTAATCATATAGTCCAAATTGGTGATAACACAAAGCATAATGTGAAGTCCATTGGATCACTAAAGGCCAAGGATGGAAGCACTCTTTTGAGTAAGGTCTTGTATGTGCCTACAATTCCAAAGAATTTGATAAGTGTAGGGAAAATTGTAGAGAAAGGATATGAAGTAAGGTTCACTAATGATGGAGTTTATGTTGAAGATCCTAGCCATGGGTATAAACAAATTGTTTCAGGGAAGAAAGAAGGAAGGCTCTTCACATTGAAGATTCAAAGCAATGTTGGTCATGCCTTTTTCACTAATGGAGAATATAAGATCTCTGAGTTGGATCTTTGGCACAAAAGACTTGGACATTTCAATGAAAGAGGTATTAAGGATGTGATTAACAATTTTTCAGTGCTTGGATTGCCTAATATTTCAAGTCAACACATGACATACAAGTGTGAAGCATGTCAATTGGGTAAAGCTCACAAGAATACTTATGGTAAGGAAGGGTTTATGTACTCAGAGAAGCTTGAATTGGTGCATACAGATGTGTGGGGTCCATCAAAGGATTTTAGGATTAATGGTTCGAGATATTATGTGATTTATGTTGATGATGCTACGAGGTGGATCACTATATATGTGATCAAAGATAAAGCAGGGGTGTTCAATACATTTAAACATTATCATGTGTATGGAGAGAGAATTATAGGGAAAAAATTGAAGAGAATAAAGTCAGATGGAGGTGGAGAGTATTTCTCTAATGAGTTCAGTGATTGCTTATGGAATGGAGATATAAAAATGGAAGTTACTTGTAGGTACTCTCCTCAAGGAAATGGTTGAGCAGAAAGCAGGAATAGAACTCTTGTTGAGTTTGCAAGGTCAATGATGAAGGAGAAAAATTTCCCTAAATATTTGTGGGTTGAGGCTGTGAATTCAACTACTTATTTGGTTAATAGACTTCCATGTAAGGCTTTGAATGGTATGACACCATATGAGGCATGGTGGGGTATAAGACCTACCTTAGATCATTGAAAAGTATTTGGATGTTTGGCTTATGCATATGTACCATCTCAATTAAGGCATAAATTGGAACCTAAAGCTGAAAAGTATGTGTTCATTGGTTAAGATGATAAGCAGATGGGTTATAGATGGTGGATTCCATCCACAAAGCAATTCCTTATGTCAAAGGATGTTACATTTGATGAGCAAGGTACTTGGTATGCAGGTACCATTAATATTCATGCAGGTGATGAAGAAATCATGACCCAAAGAAAGGGGAAATCAAAGATTCAAGTTACTGATGATGAAGAGATTGTTGATCCTCAAATTGATAATGAAGAGTTGCCAAGGTTTGAACCAGAATATGAAGAGCTAGAGACTTCAAAGAGTGAAGAAGCTAGAAGGTTAACAAGGAACAGAAAGCAACCCATAAGGTACAGTTATGATACTTCATTTTTGACCACTAAAGATTATGCTTACATGGTGAAAGCAGAAGAAGATCCTTCTACATATGATGAGGCAAAAGGTAAGGAAAATTGGGAGGAAGCTATGCAGGAGGAGTATGATGCATTGATGGAGAATGAGACATGGGATGGTTCCTAAACCAAATAATCAAAAAATCGTTCGTTGCAATTGGGTCTACAAAACAAAGAGGTATACAAATGGAAGTGTGTCTAGGTATAAAGCTAGACTTGTTGTGAGAGGGTATGCTCAAACATATGGTGTAGATTATGATGATCCTTATAGTCATGTGGCAAAGATGACAACTATAAGGACTCTCATAGCTATTGCTGCATGTAAAGGTTTGAAACTATGTCAATTAGATGTGAAGAATGCTTTTCTAAATGGTTACCTTTCAGATGATGTTCATGGAGAAACCAAAAGGTTTCAAGGATAACTGTTATCCAGAGTATGTATGTAAGCTCAAGAGAGCTTTGTATGGTTTGAAGCATGCCCCAACGGCATGGAATTATAGATTTGTGAAGTTCTTGAAAGAGCTTGGTTTCCACGTGTCTAAGGCAGATAGTAGCTTGTTAAAGCAAGTTATGATGGGTTCATTTACATTTGCATATATGTTGATGACATAATTCTTACAGGTATAGATCCATTGGCTATTTTCTTGGTTCCAGATGTGCTTGCACAAACAAAGCCCTTGGTTCCAAAGTTTCATGGCTTTTAGAAGGTTCCAAGATTCCATGTTAATGCCCCTAATCGGGAACCAAACCGAATCATTTTGTCTAATCTCAACTGCCCATTTCCAATCTTCATTGATCCTCATGAACTGTTTAGTCTTGTTCCAACTCTTCCATAGAGATAAAACAAGGCTCAAGCCTCTAGGAGTCACTAGAAAGGGTGAGAAATGAAGGGTGAGAAGGTCGAGACCCTTCCAACCTAAGAGGCCAACCAGCTTGAGAGCACTCTTGTTTCTAAAAATAAGCTTGGCCCAAGAGGCATCCATGTTGCTTCAACCTTTAAATAACCATTTTGCTGCCAATTTATTGGCAATTCCTTCAATTCCTAGAATGCCCAAACCACCTTGATCGTTTTGGCCAATGCAAGTAGCCCATTTAATTTTGAAGATACTCCTTCTATTAGGGTCACCCATTTAGAGAAAGTTCCTGCATATTCTCTTCGAATTCATAATCTCTTCATCATTTAGTCTCCAGTAGGAGAGAAAGTAAATCATCAAAGAGAGGAGGAATGTGTTAACCACCATACCACGACCCACCAGGTTCATACCTTTCCAGTATGAAAACTTGTTCTCAACCTTAGACAGAGCCCAATCCAATCACTATCCCATCAAAATGTCCAATCCCATAGGAATACCTAAGAGGTGGAATATTTGTTTGCTAGGGATAAATTTGTGTTTGTGGTCTAATAATGGTTGATAAGGATGTCCAACAATAGCCCTGTAGGCAGTTTTAGCATGATTTATTTTGGATCTCGATGCCACACAAAATGTATTAAGAAAAGCCCAAAAGTGTCAATGCTTATCGGATCATTATGCACACAGGCATTAGTGTCATCATCAAAGGGTCTCATGATCATCTGGACTTGATTGAGACGAAGACCGAGGCCTTGAATAAGACCTAGGTGTGCTTGATGTTTAACAAGGTAGTTGAGACCATCAACCGCGATAGAAAAGAGAAGAGGGGCCAACAAGCACCCTTGTCTTATATATCATTTTAATTTAATGATGACAAAGTTGTCCATTGATGTTAATTTGAGCACACACATTACCCAACAATGTAGAGAACATCTTGATGAAATTTTGGTCAAATCCCAGGTCTTTTAATGCTTGGATAAAGAAATCCCACTCAAGTCTGTCATATGTTTTGTCAAAGTCAATCTTAAGGAAGAGGATATCTTGTGCAGATTCTTCAACAAAAACCACACCTTCCTAGACATCAATAATGGCCTCAGGGATTGATCTCTCCTTGATGAACCCTTTTTTATCCTCATTGATCGAGTCTTGTAGGTGACAAGTAATATGGTTTGCAATTTCCTTTGCCAAGATCTTGTAATCGATTTGTAACATCGCAGTTGGATGCCAATTTTCAATCCTATTTTTGCTTCCTTTCTTGTGAATGAGCTTGATAACTCCCTCATTGAGATATTTTGGAAGCACACCAAAAGATATAGCTTCTTGACATACCATTTGTAATGGAGTAGTCACCACGTCCTTGAAGGTCTTCAAAAATGCATTGGTAAGGCCATCCAACCCTGGGCTTCTGCCATTAGGAAGGGAATTTATAACTTCAAGAATCTCGGCCTTCGAGAAGGGATTTTCAGAAAGAGCTTTTAGATTTTAAGGAATTCTCTTGGTTCTTTCTTACTATAGAGATTGCAGCCATGCAATCGTGCCTGTGAGGAGAAAGAGGTGTCGAAACCCCCAAAAGTTGGGTAAAGTGATTGGCAATCACTGTACTATTTTCTTCATCCGTCTTGCATTCCCATCATGAAAGGGATCGCTTCATTCGATTGCTTCTTTTTGAGGACGTTGCCAATCTTTTTAGTAAGTTTGTTCGCCTATTAGCCCACCAATCTATAAGGTATATTTGTAGATTCTTTCTTTGAATTTCTTCTTTGTACCTCAACATGCTTCTAATTTTTTAGAGCATTGACTAGTATTGTGAGTGTCCTTTCATGATATCTACCTCTAAAAGCCTCAGTCATTGATAAAGATTTTCCCTTCAAACCTGACGAATGATCTAAAGATTCTTCTGTGCCCTGACCAAGATACGATGAGGGTGTAGGAGTGCCTTTGTCTAACACCTGGCCGATGACGAGAAGGAAGAAAAGGCCTTAATCCACGCAATGATAATCTCCTGTTGGACCAAGGTGAAAGAGAACATTGTCGGATTGGCATGAAACCAAGGGGCTTTCTGAGATTGGTGATCGGGTTGAAGGAAAGCACAATTGGGTAGTGATTAGAGACAACAAGGTCCATATTTTGGGTTAGGGAAGGGTGTTCCCACTTATTGATGATATTCTACATGATATAGCTCCTGTCAATTCTAGCTTTACGCAAGTCCCCACCATCTTGGAGGTTCAACCAAGGGAAAGCAGCATCATCTTTAATCTCAACAACATCAAGGTGGAGCTTGACTTGGTCCCAAAATTTCTTCTCTTGACATCAATCACCTGCCCCTTTCTCCCCATCTATAGAAAGAACTTCCACCATATTGAAGTCCCCAAAAAGCACCATGCTCAGGGGCAAAGATAACAACGACTTTCAAGTGGACATTCTTTCCGAGTTGATGTTGGGAGTGTACCTAGAGATAATGGAAAATTGCAAAGGTCCCCCAAAGGAAGCACCAACCCACCGATGGCATTGGTTTCTCAGGGTGTCCACCATCCTTGCATGCCACCTTGCATTGATGCCGATAGCAGAGCTTCCATTTCCCCTAGGGTACACCGTGGAGAGCCATATGTCGGATGATGAAATAGTTTTAAGTCTCTTACAAAGGTCCTCTCTATCAGTTTTGATCTCTTAAAGATAGATGAAGTCTAGATTTCGGCATCTATCACGGATCCATTGGCCAATAACTGTCAATCTTGAGGGGTTGGATAGCCCCCTAACATTGAGAGACACGACTATCATTATCCAAGGATGGGTTCTTTCCAAAGAGGGGCCTTGTCCCTCTTTTTCTTATTTTTCTCCTCAACTTTTTTCTTCGAGGTAGTCATTCTTTTAATTTTGATGACAACAAATAGCTATATAATGAATGGGAAGGAGAATTTTTAGAAAGAGATTAAGATTGAAAATCACGTGTTAACATTAGTATTGTACAAGATTGTTAAACATTCACAATAACTATTTTATGATAATAACTTAGTACACAATGATTTAATCCAATTTATAAGGGGTCTGTCTTAGCAGTTACCACACTTCAACCGCTGAAACTATGTTCAAGCTCAAGCCTCTTCTTTGTCTCATCAATAGAAAGATCGATATAGGATAGCTTCTTGTACAACTAGTTAATATAATAGTATGCACAGATATTTTTAAAGGAGCACCACTAATGTCGTTTTAGACTAGGTTGTACATTACTAATAATGGCTATGCAAAGTGTTCCCCATGAAAGTATGTGTGCATAATAAGAGAACTACCTTCATATCATCATCCATATTTATCTTCCGAGCTTGCAATCGGGATAAAAAATCATCAAAAAAAATTTAGATGAGTAGCTAAATTATTCATATCTATTATAATAGATAATAAAGATTTATCATCAAGTAAATGTTTTTCGATGGTGTCGTTTTCATAAGTGCTGCATAGCTTTATTTAGATCAACCTTCTCAATAGCCTCATAATCAAACATTGTAAGAAAAATGATGTATGCTAGTAAGTGAATAGTGGACATAATCATCTCATCAAGCTGTTCATAGTCATCATCATCTCATCAAGGTCTTCATAGTCATCATCATCATCTCATCAAGCTCCTCACACTCATCATCATCCATGTCAATGAGCTTCTTTACTAGACCACCAAGGAGCCTCCATTGCCTTCTTTGAATGAAGAGATCATGTATCTAAATATTTCATAAGGAAGAATCAGTCCCATCAATCTTGTAGATCTCAAATCTATCTTTTCCCTTGCAAACATCAACCTTTTTTGGGGCTACTTGCATCATCCATGCATCCAATAGGGTCTCCAAAATGTTTCATGCCATGATATGAAGATTCTCTCCATTATCACTAATATATCAAATCAAAATATGGTTAAGTCTAAAAGTTTGGGAAGCTCTTGTTTGTGCTTCTTTTTCAATTAATATTTGATTAGTAGAAAAACCAAACAATAATGAGAAAAGACTCTATGCTAGCTCATATCATTGTGTTGAGACCAATTATTTATTAAAAAAACTTCTTGTACATGGATGAACTATGGAATGTGCATGCGTTCTAGTAAAACCTTCCTCATAAATTGAGCATAAGATCATCGAACACGTATCATGTCGTTAGTCAAGATTTCATCTAAAATTACATGAAATCTTAACTACATTATATCCAAATATATTTATCACTACATATAGGAATAGCAAAAAAAAATCCAAATTTTTTATTGTGCACATATAGATGCACTATCATACAACTCCTATGATGAGGGTAAGGTGTACCTTCCACTTGCACCCTTGAAAAGAACCAATGGCATTTAAATGCCTCCCATCTAGGAAAACCTCACCACTATCCTCTTTAATATGTAAAAGATGTTTTATGCAAATCATAATCTATCAGGAGGAAGGAGATAAGGAAGAGAGCTCACACACACACACTCTCAATATCAAAGAGGAGCACACACATAGATTGAGGCAAGGAAGAAGGATCTTCTTCTTCTTCTTCTATTACATAAAAGGAATGTACAAGAATGACCTAAAAAACAAGAATACAACAATTGCAATATATAAAGACTAGTACATAAGAAAAAACCTTATATATATATATATATATATATATATATATATATATATATATATATATATATATATATATATATATATATATATATATATATATATATATATATATATATATATATATATATATATATATATATATATATATATATACACACACACACACACACACATATATATATATATATATATATATATATATATATATATATATATATATATATATATATATATATATATATATATATGCATTTATGTATGTATGTATGTATGTATGTATGTATGTATGTATGTATGTGTGTGTGTGTGGTTGTTTGTATGTATGTATGTGTGAATGAGCAAGCTAGCAAGAAAAAAATGTACCATCACTCTCGATAGATAAATCTAATAAGTCTCAATGAAGTATCCCTCACATATACTGGCATGACTTCCATACATGTCAGAGAAATGAAAAAGTGATACGTGTTATCGTTGATCATCACATGTTGAGCTTGATATCTCAACACTCCCCCTCAAGCTCAATGCCATGTCCTCTAATCCAAGGATCTTCCAAAGCTTCTTCGGCTTCTCTGCTTCAAGTGCTTTAGTGAAAATATCAGCAACCTACTCATCCGTTCTCACATAAACAAGATCAATATCACCTGCTAATACCTTCTCTCTGATGAAGTGATAATGTACCTTGATATGGTTTGTTCTAGCATGAAAAACAAGGTTCCATGCTAACTGTATACTGCTAAGATTATCACAATAGATGGCGATAGGCTTTTGCACTTACACACCTAAATCTACAAGTAGCATCTCTAGCCATGATGTCTCACATGCTACCATTGTAGCACCTCTATACTCAACATCTTTACTTAACAAAGCAGTAGTGGGTTGCTTCTTGTTGCTCCATGTAATAGCTGCACTCCCAAGTGAGAATAGAAAGCCACTAGTAGATCTTCTATCTGGAATGCTACCAGCCCAATCTGCATATGTGTATCCATGAACCTGCTAATCTACACCAGTTTCATTAAACAATGCATAATCCAAAGTAGCACTCACATAATGTAGAGTGCACCTCAGAGCATCTAAATGTGGCTTCCTAGGAACCTGCATAAATTGACTTTCAAGTCCAAGAGTGTAGCTAAGATCAAGCCTCATGACTGTGAGATATATCAAACTTCCCACAATCTTCCTATACATAGTAAATAGCGAGTCGTAACAAACGAGAACTATGTCATAAAAAGAGAACACTATCTGCAAAAATCAAGCAAATGGTAGCTTATGTTTGAGATTCCTTTATACCAATATACATATATTACAAAAATAAAGTGAAAACATGTGATTTTTTGACATTTTATTTTATTTTCTCATATAAAAGAGCTCAAAATGTAGTCAAAATTTCAGTATATAAGACATTGACATGTCCAAAATCTATATGATAAGACATTGACATGTCCAAAATCTATATGATAAGACATTGACATGTCCAAAATCTATATGATAAGACATTGACATGTCTAAAATCTATATAAAGAATGTAAAACTAAATAATTCTTATACAAAAATAACATTTTAGACATATTTTCAGTGGGTGGATATCTGATTGTTATTCAAAATTGCTACAAAACATGGGTTCATTAACCAAACTACTTCGAGGCATTTACATAAGCATTGAAAATGTTAGAGAGTTTCAATGCAACTCACAACTATGTCGATCTATGTCTACACCCTCATCATCTGATGCACTTGATTCAGTCTCATACTGTTGAGAGCTCTCTTCTTCTTCTTCTATATCCACAAGAGCTCTATCTTCATCCATGTACATACCAAATTCTGCAGGATCATGCACAAATCTTCTTGTTTGCCTATGATTTCCTGTACCACATACATCTAGAAGCTTTTGTTTTATCATATTGATGGTTGCTTTCCTCAAGTGACCTGTTTTTGTGAAGGAAAAATCATAAACAAGAATATCTACAGCATCCATTTTAAGAGTGGATGTGCTTCGAATATTCTTTTTCTTTTTTGAACTTGTTCGTTTAGTATCACACACCATTTCTAAGTTATATTTACCTGAATGCATTACTACTTTTAGTGTAATACCAATGCATCATCAAAGCCTCTATTCTTCTCTGATCAATATCTTTAGTTATCTCTAAAACCTTTGCAATCCAAAATGGTCTGGTAGCCTCATCACCATCAGCAAGTACTGCAATAAGTGTTCCAACATTTATCTCTATTAGATTTCCTTGCCATCTTGCTTCTGCCTGTTTTGTCATCCTTGGGCCTACATAAATATTTCTTTATGGTGGATGTATAAAACTTTGAAGTGCATCTGCATTACATGCTTGGGCCACATTCATGGATCTTTGTGTACAAAAATCCCATGTGAATGGAACATCAACTGGCCAATGACCTGCAATTGTATACTGTTTAATCTCTTCTTGATGATTGAAAAAGTCCTCCCACCAAGATACATCTTGATCTCCAACATATTTTTTGGCACGCTCAATATGTCTCTTCTTTTCAATGAGTGCATGCATCCAACTTTTACTTTGATCAACCACATTTCCACATCTTTCTGTATTGTTTTTATCTTCATATGGTGATTGTTCTGCACCATACACTGTAGAAAAATTAGGCACCTGCAATAAGAATCTGCATCCCGCTTTAGGCTCCCACCCAGGAGAAGATGAATACTGATTTGCAAATAAAAGGGTTATTTCATCAACCCTCCTCATCAAGAATACATGGTTGAAACTAATATTGTGCAATGGAGCCAAAACCTTAGCACTGTTATCAAGGCCCATTGAGCAAAAGTGCTTAAAGTTATAAATCTGTGTGAGGTGTTGAACTTCTGGTTTTGGAGTATATGCTTCTGAAATCAGCTCAGATAAAATCGGAAGAGTAAAAGCATTGTTACGTGCCAACTTCTTAGAGAAAGTACTGAACATTTGATCAATGTGATCATGAGTGTGGCCAACCAGAAGGAAATTTACCTTAACCTTCTGAAATACCTGTTTTTCAACAAGCATGCTTAAATATCCAAAGTTTGTAGAATTTTTATTCTCTCTTGCAGCATTATCAAGTTGCAAATATAGAGTTGGTGGCAAAAGACCCTTCCATGATTGCAAAACACGATGAATGACAGTAACTGTAAGGTTTGGATCATTATGCACATTCGGATATGTGAAGAAAACCCTGGACATTACAGTTCCACTGTATACCAAAGCACCAACCAAATGCATTTGCACAAGGACTTCATCTCCAATGTCCTTAGGGATGCGATAAAAATGTGGCAAACAAGTTTCTTTTTATCCATACCATCGATCAACAAACACATATAACGATCCGGATTTCTAAGTGCTTTACTTCGATGATGAATTGCTTTCTTTCTCTCTAAAGCTTGACTCTTACGATGGTTGTTAAGAAGGTTTTTAAAATTATCCTTTTCCTGTGGTGTTGTAGCCCCCTTTGCCATGTTTTTGAAAGTGGCACAAACTGAACATTCACACATTCTAACTTTACGAGGAATAGACACATTGTTAAACTCTTCCTTCCATAATCGATTAAAGTGACGATAAAACACATACTTCTCATTTCTATTTTCCATGTCTTCTCTATATATTGGAAGTATCTCTCGACGAGTAAAGTTCTCTGACAAGTGCAACCTTCCAGTTGTAGGCATAACCTCACAATGCAAGCTAAAATAGTTCATCATCCAATTCATTGCATGACGTCCAACAGATCCTTTCATCCCGACATGGAACGTATCCAAAATGAGATCCCCATTCATAAGCCCCTGTTGAACCCTATGTACTCTAAAATTTCCCACACCCATTGCAATTTTAAATGCAACCCTACAACATCGCATCCCTTGACTAAAGAAATATTCAAAAGAAACACGTGTTACTGACATGTTATCCTCAATCATTTGCATGCGAGAAACAAGGTATATATCCTACCTTTCACTATCTAAATGGAGGAATTTCTCTCTTAGGTGCTTTAGTTTCTTCATTCCTAAATTGTACAAACATTTCAAACCACAACAATGCTTCACAATATCCAATGCAATCTGTCTATCTGAAGTAAGAAATTTAAATCTTTTTTGACTTACTTCACGAGGCCTTCTTTTAAAACGTAGATTGAGCTTGCTTTGCTTTTTCGTTGCTCCACATGCACTTGAGTCAGAAGGGAGATCAATGGTTGGATCAGATGGGAGATCAAGAGGTGCATTTGGTTGAGCAGCATTGCACTGTGAATTGGATAACTTAAATGACGCAACAGAAAACATAGAATCATCAGCACGTTCTAAACCATATGGATCATCACTTATGTGGAAAGGGTCAACTGAGAACAATGAATCCGAAAGTGTACCAATATGAGCAGAGGAAGCTGATGCCCAAGCATCCACTGAAAAGATTGAGCTCATCTTCACTCAGTTCAAAGAAGACTGAAGATGGATGACCTTTTTAAATAAGTAGAAATCCGAGATCAAGTGAAGATGTCACATCAAATGTCACATCAAGTAGATATGAAATCAAAAGTTCATTAAAGTACATTAAAGTGCATTAAACATCAAATTACATTAAAGCCTAAAATTAAAGTACTTAATTACTCAGATATACACTAATAAGGGAACCAAAGATTTGATTCACTTTTGAAAGATGATATACACAGTTGATTTCTAACTAGATATGAGTCATTGAGTCTTAGCATTATGAGTGAATCAAAATATATCCAAGTTGAGTTCCAACTGGATTAGATATTAAAATTGTTTGGAGTAGTGCCATTGAAGACTTTACAAGAAGAAATTTTACCTTTGGTTAAGATTTCAAGGATTAGGTTTTATTGTGGTCTTGGATAGATCTCAAAGAGGTATATGAAAGTATATTCAGAAAGAATTATGTAAAAAAGAGGTACACGGAAAAGTATATGTAAGAATTATGTGTAAAAGCTACGATTTTCAAATGATTTTTGAATCTACGAAAGATTTTCTAATGAATTTTGAATCTACAATTTTCCTGAACGTTGGATGCTATGAATAACTTCATTTGATCTCTTTTCTGCAAAGACAATGAGTGACGTTTGTTAATCAAGACGTTTGAACCCCAAAGTTCTTTGTTGAACGTTTATTCATACATTGATTTTCCTTTTCAACAATGTATTACAAGATAAATGTGAATATGAACTGAAGTGAGAAGGATAACACTATAAAGATGTCATTAATCTCCCATATTCAACACAACTTAGACTTGACTTTTTCCCAAGCAAGAGATTCTAAGAAACAACTTATACATGAGATTAGACTTCCTCATGTACATACCATACTCTTGCCATTGAAACCCTTAAAATTTAAAGATTTATTTTTTAGATATTTAATTATTTATATTTTTTATATTTATATTTTTTCTATAATGTCTACATACATTTAATTACATACTTTATTTAGGATTTGTTTATGTGTAAAACCTCAAAAATCCTTTTTTTGCTATATTTAAATATATTTATTTATATATATATATATATATATATATATATCCCCTAAAACTTTAAAGATCTATTTCTTAGATATTTGATTATTTATATTTTACATATTTGGATTTCTCTCTAATGTTTACATACATTTAATTGCATACTTTATTTAGGATGTGTTTATGTGTAAATACTCAAAAATCCTATTTTTGATATGTTCTATTATATATATATATATATATATATATATATATATATATATATATATATATATATATATATATATATATATATATATATATATATATATATATATATATATATATATATATATATATATATATATATATATATATATATATATATATATATATATGATATATATTTATATTTAATTACATACTTTATTTAGGATGTGTTCATTTGTAGAAAGCCAAAAATCCTATTTTTGATATATATATATATATATATATATATATATATATATATATATATATATATATATATATATATATATATATATATATATATGTATATATATATATATATATATATATATATATATATATATATACATACATATATATATATATTTATGTATATATATATATATATATATATATATATATACATACATATATATATATATATTTATGTAAATATATATATATATATACATACATATATATATATATATATATATATATATATGTATATATATATATATATATATATATATATATATATATATATGTATATATATATATATATATACACACACACACACACACACACACATATATATATATATATATATATATATATAAGCCCTAAATATTTAAAGATCTATTTTCTAGATATTTAATTATTTATATTCTACATGTGTGTATGTATGTGTGTACGTATGCATGTGTGTATGTAATATGTATATGAACGTGTATGTAATATGTATGTATGTGTGTATGTATATGCATGTGTAGATGCAAATGTGTGTGTATGTATGTATGGATATGCATGTGTATGTATACATGTGTAGGTACATGTATTTATGCAAATGTGTGTGTATGTATGTATGCATATGCATCTGTGTATGTAATATGTATATGAGTGTGTATGTACTATGCATGTGTGTATGTAGATGCATGTGTACATGCAAATGTGTGTGTATGTATGTATGGATATGCATGTGTATATTTATACATGTGTGTGTACATGTATGTATGTACATGTGTGTGAATTGTATGTATGAATATGCATGTATGTATGAAATATGTATATGAGTGTGTATGTAATATGTATGTGTGTATGTATATGCATGTGTACATGAAAATGTATGTGTATGTATGTATGCATATGCATGTGCATGTATACATGTGTGTGTACATGTATGTATGCAAATGTGTGTGTATGTATGTATGCATACCCATGTGTATGTAATATGTATACGAGTATGTATGTAATACGTATGTGTGTATGTATATGCATGTGTACATGCAAATGTGTGTGTATGTATGTATGCATATGCATGTGTGTATGTATACATGTGTGTGTACATGTATGTATGCAAATGTGTGTGTATGTACGTATGAATATGAATGTGTGTATGTGATACATATATGAGTGTGTATGTAATATGTATGTGTGTATATATATGCATGTGTACATGCAAATGTGTTTGTATGTATGTATGCATATGCATGTGTGTATGTATACATGTGTGTGTACTTGTATTTATGAAAATGTTTGTGTATGTATGTATGCATATGCATGTGTGTATGTATGTATGTGTGTATGTATACATGTATGTGTACATGCAAATGTGTGTGTATCTATGTATGCACATGCATGTGTGTATGTATACATGTGTGTGTGTACATGTATCTATGTATATGTGTGTGTATATGTATGTATGTGAGCATGAGTATGCATATGTGTGTGTATGTATATGCATGTGTGTATGTAATATGCATGTATGTATGTGTATGTATGTATGCATATGCATGTGTGTATGTATACATGTGTGTATACATGTATGTATGTATATGTGTGTGTACATGTATGTATGTGAGTATGAGTATGCATATGTGTGTGTATGTATATGCATGTGTGTATGTAGTATGCGTGTGTGTATGTAATATGCATGTGTGTATGTAATATGCATGTGTGTATGTAATACACATGTACGTATGTATATGTGTGTATGCATATGCATGTGAGTATGTAATATGTATGTGTATGTATAGGCATGTGCGTATGTAATATGCATGTGTCTATGTAATATGTATGTGAGTATGTGTATGCATATATGTGTGTATGTATGTGTGCATCTCTCTCTCTATCTCATTCTCTTTCTATTTCATATACTTATCTCTCTTTCATCTCTCTTTCTTTCACACTCTCTCTCTATCTCTCTCTTTCGATTTCATATCTTTCTCTCTCTTTCATCTCTCTCTCTCTTTCACTCTATCTCTCTCTTTCTATTTCATATCTGTGTCTCTCTCTTTCATCTCTCTCTCCTTCACTCTCTCGCTATCTCTCTCTTTCATATCTCTCTCTCTCCCTCTCTCTCTCTCTCTTTCTCTCTCTCTTTATGTTTCTCTAGATCTCTCTCTTTCTTTCATCTATCTCTCTCTCTCTATCTCACTCTATGTCAATTGAAGACAAAACAATCACTTACATCGATGTAATTGTTGGGATTGTTGTCATCAAAGTCCACTTAATGTTGTCCTTCGTCGAATTCCAAACAACCGATGCCAAAAAGCTTCTACAGAACTAAAGAGAAGAGGAACTAGAAAAGGGAAAGCACAAATAAAGAGAAAGGTTGCTACAGTATGTGTGATACTTACCAAAATTTTAGATCTAGAGAAATAGAGAGGTGTGTGCAAAGAAAGAGAGAGAGAGAGAGAGAGAGAGAGAGAGAGAAAGAAAGAGAGAGGGGAAGAGAGAGATGTGTGTACACAATATGCTCAAAATGTAGTTCGCATGCAAACTCGACGGTAGCGGACTTTGGTTGAAAACACGAGCAAATGTCGAATTTTTGCTCTCGAGTCCACTTAAAATGATGTGTCGGTATGAGTGCCAACATAAGCGTCGGTATAAGTGTCGATAACTTCCAGCAAATTACTGATGCCTATACTGACGTGTTTGGGAAGATGGATGGATACCTCAAAGAAGTGAGGTGGTAGTGCTGAAACCTTCTTTGTACCTGCCCTAATACACTTCAGAGTCATATAGTAGGCCCTTTTAACTCTCAAATGACACCAAGAAAGTACCTATGTACTTTGGAGTTGATGCTTGAAGCAATTGAATCAAAGTAGACTACTTCATGAATAGCTAGTTTCACAAAACTTGCTATTTTAGTCCATACACCTCCTCGTTGTTTTGCTCAGATCTCACAGTACAGTAACAATTGATGAAATTCCTTTTGAGGTAATTCAATTAGCTTAGATAGCTAATTATTGCAATTGTATTCATCTAAAATGATAACCTATGCTCTGAAAAATAAGTTTAGGAATCCAAAGCTTACCCCTGATTTTTTAGGGAGTAACTAGTAGATGACTATTGAGCACTTCGATGACAATTTCTCCCAAATGGCTAAACCAAATGTGTTGAGTTTGTGACAGCTTAAAGTAGACTTCAAGCTGGTTCCAATAAGCTAAATATTATGAAAACTGGTTGAGCATTCACTGAGATATGGCTAGATAAAGTTTACTATTCTCAGTAGTCATAGCAGAGAAGTAGACAAAGGTGTTCAATGAACTATATGTATTATATGACATGATTGTACAAGATCATTGGCATTGTAATGATGCCCAATGATGATGAAGTGAGTGAGCTATGGTATAAGCTACTCAACATCTACAAATGATCAAGGAGAGAGCTCTGAATGAGGCCATACAGCCATGCAATTACAAAGACTTTTTATAAGAGTTTCCTTCTATGTTTGAATTTGAATTCAAACTTGGCTCCAAATAAAAGTCACTCTCTAAAACAAATGGTAATTGATCAAGTGGTTACAACCCAAGGTTCACATGCTTCATCAAATGATAGTTGCACATATTGTCTTCCATGCTAAGCCAAATGTGAAGGCTTGGGCATTTGCACCAAGAGCTTCCCCTCAAGCCAAACATCATGGCTTGCATTGCTTCATCAATCTTCTTCAATATCATGTAATCCAATCATGGTTTTAAACCTACATAGTTTAGTACCATCAAGTGCTTTGGTTAACGAATTAGCAAATTCCCTATTTGTAGATACATATGCTAGTTGAATCTCTTTGTTCAAGAGCTTCTCTCTAACATAGTGATAGTGCAGTTCTATATGCTTGGTTCTTGCATGATAAATGGGATAAGCTGCAAGATGCAAACAACTAGTATTATTACCAAAATCATAGGTGAATGAGTGTGAAGTCCCAAATCTAAGTAGAGCAATCTAATCCAAATAGCTTCTTGTGTAGCATTTGCTAATCCCCTCTATTCAGCCTCTCTTGAAGATAGAGCAATAGTTGCTTGCTTCTTAGAAGACCATGAGATTGGCTTATCACGTGCAAAAGATAAATAGCTAGAAGTACTTCTTTTTTCATCCTTACATCCTGCCCAATCTGCCCCTGAGTACAACTTCATGTGCAAATCTGATGTGTAGGGGAAGTAAAGGCCTTGATCTTGAGTACCTTTGAGATACTTCAATTTTTTAGCAGCTTCCAAGTGAGGTGCTCTAGGTTTATGCATGAACTGACTCAGAATACTTACTCCATAGCATATATCAATCCTTCTTAATGTTGCATAGTTTAAACATCCAATTATGCTTTGATAACATGCAATGTCTTCAAGCAAATCTCCTTCATGAGCACTCAATTTATGATTTACCATCATAGGGGTGCTAGCTACTTTTGCATTCTCCAATTGGAACTTCTTCAACATGTCCTGCACATATTTCCTTTGAGTGATGTAGATTCTAGAATTAGTGTATACTAACTCAAGTCCAAGAAAATATTCCAAGAACCCTACATTTCTGATCTTAAACTCCTACATCATCTGGTTTTTGATTTTTTTGATGCCATTGGCATCCCTATCTATAAGAATGACATCATCCACATATACATATAAATATATCATTTCTGAATTAGTCTTCTTGACAAACAAAGAAGAATCTGCCTTGTTCATCATGAACCCTTGGTCTTGACGATAGGTTGTTAACCTATGGTTCCAGGACGTTAAGCCATGTAAACCTCCTCTAGAATCCATTGAGAAAAGCATTTTTCACATATAGTTGATACATATTCAAATTCTAGATGCAACTACACTTACCAATACTCTGATGGTTGGAATCTTAGCCACAGGTGAAAACATTTCTTCATAATCTACTCCTTGGTTTTGTGCACAACCCTTAGCCGCAAGCGTAGATTTATCCTTGTTTATGGGTCCATCTGAGTTTCTTTTGATTTTGTAAATCCATCTAGAACCAATTACCTTCATTGATGCTCTCTTGAGTACTAGCTCCCAAGTGGCATTCTCTTGGAGTGCTTCTATTTCTTCATCCATAGCCTCCTTCCATTATGCTTTGGTACTTGTACCTCGACATGCTTCTAATTTTTTAGAGCATCGACTAGTATTGTGAGTGTCCTTTCATGATATCTACCTCTAAAAGCCTCGATCATTGATAAAGATTTTCCCTTCAAACCTGACGAATGATCTAAAGATTCTTCTGTGCCCTGACCAAGATACGATGAGGGTGTAGGAGTGCCTTCTTCTAACACCTAGCCGATGAGGAGAAGGAAGAAAAGGCCCTAATCCACGCAATGATAATCTCCTCTTGGACCAAGGTGAAAGAGAACGTAGTCGGATCGGCATGAAACCAAGGGGCTTTCTTGAGATTGGTGATCAAGTTGAAGAAAAGCACAATTGGGTAGTGATTAGAGACAACAAGGTCCATATTTTGGGACATGGAAGGGTGTTCCCACTTATTGATGATATTTTGCATGATATAGTTCCTGTCAATTCTAGCTTTACGCAAGTCCCCACCATCTTGGAGGTTCAACCAAGGGAAAGCAGCCTCATCTTTAATCTCAACAAGATCAAGATGGAGCTTGACTTGGTCCCAAAATTCCTTCTCTTGACATCAATCACCTGCCCCTTTCTCCCCATCTATAGAAAGAACTTCCACCATATTGAAGTCCCCACAAAGCACCATGCTCAAGGGCAAAGATAACAATGATTTCCAAGTGGACATTCTTTCAGAGTTGATATTGGGAGTGTACCTAGAGATAATGAAAAATTGCAAAGGTCCCCCAAAGGAAGCACCAACCCACCGATGGCATTGGTTTCTCAGGGTGTCCACCATCCTTGCATGCCACCTTGCATTGATGCCGATAGCAGAGCTTCCATTTCCCCTAGGGTACACCGTGGAGAGCCATATGTCGGATGATGAATTTTTAAGTCTCTTACAAAGGTCCTCTCCGTCAGTTTTGATCTCTTAAAGATAGATGAAGTCTAGATTTTGGCATCTATCACGGATCCATTGGCCAATAACTCTCACTCTTGAGGGGTCGGATAGCCCCCTAACATTGAGAGACATGATTATCATTATTCAAGGATGGGTTCGTTCCAAAGAGGGGCCTTGTCCCTCTTTTTCTTATTTTTCTCCTCAACTTTTTTCTTTGAGGTAGTCATTCTTTTAATTTTGATGACAACAAATAGCTATATAATGAATGGGAAGGAGAATTTTTAGAAAGAGATTAAGATTGAAAATCATGTGTTAACATTAGTATTGTTCAAGATTGTTAAACATTCACAATAAGTATTTTATGATAAAAATTAGTACACAGTGATTTAATCCAATTTATAAGGGGTCTGTCTTAGCGGTTACCACACTTCAACTGGTGAAACTATGTTCAAGCTCAAGCCTCTTCTTTGTCTCATCAATAGAAAAATTGATATAGGATAGTTTCTTGTAAAGCTAGTTAATATGATAGTATGCACAGATATTTTTAAAGGAGCACCACTAATGTCATTTTAGACTAGGTTGTGCATTACTAATAATGGCTATGCAAAGTGTTCCCCATGAAAGTATGTGTGCATAATAAGCAAACTACCTTTATATCATCATCCATGTTTATCTTCCAAGCTTGCAATCGGGATAAAAATCATCAAGAAAATTTAGATGAGTAGCTAAATTATTCATATCTTTTATAATAGATAATAAAGATTTATCATCAAGTAAATGTTTTTCGATGGTGTCATTTTCATAAGTGTTGCATAGCTTTATTTAGATCAACTTTCTCAATAGCCTCATAATCAAACATTGTAAGAAAAATGATGTATGCTAGTAAGTGAATAGTGGACATAATCATCTCATCAAGCTCTTCATAGTCATCATCATCTCATCAAGGTCTTCGTAGTCATCATCATCATCTCATCATGCTCCTCACACTGATCATCATCCATGTCAATGAGCTTCTTTACTAGACCAGCAAGGATCCCCCATTGCCTTCTTTGAATGAAGAGATCATGTATCTAGATATTTCATAAGGAAGAATCAGTCCCATCAAACTTGTAGATCTCAAATCTATCTTTTCCCTTGCAAAGATCAACCTTTTTTGGGGCTTCTTGCATCATCCATGCATCCAATAGGGTCTCCAAAATGTTTCATGCCATGATATGAAGATTCTCTCCATATCACTAATATATCAAATCAAAATATGGTTTGGGAAGCTTTTGTTTGTGCTTCTTTTTCAATGAATATTTGATTAGTAGAAAAACCAAACAATAATGAGAAAAGACTCTATGCTAGCTCATGATATATTGTGATGAAACCAATTATTTATTGAAAAAACTTCTTGTACATGGATGAACTATGGAATGTGCATGCATTCTAGTAAAACCTTCCTCATAAATTGAGCATAAGATCATAGAACAAGTATCATGTCTTTTGTCAAGATTTCATCTAAAATTACATGAAATCTTAACTACATTATATCCAAATATATTTATCACTACATATAGGAATAGCAAAAAAAAAACCAAATTTTTTATTGTGCACATATAGATGCACTATCATACAACTCCTATGATGAGGCTAAGGTGTACCTTCCACTTGCACCCTTGAAAAGAACCAATGGCATTTAAATGCCTCCCATCTAGGAAAACCTCACCATTATCCTTGTGTTAATTTCATTAGATAGCAAACTCACACTCATTGATATGCACTTATACACTTATACATGATGAAGATGCACTTTCACAAATATACACATATACACATGCACATACACACATATATATACACACAAATACATGTGCACATACACTTAGACATACACACATATACACATGCATATGCACAAAGATTTCTACAACCACATAAAAAGACTTACATGCATGCATTATTTCATATATATATATATATATATATATATATATATATATATATATATATATATATATATATATATATATATATATATATATATATATATATACATACACACATTAATATATACGCAAATACATGTATATGCACATCCACATGCATGCACATGGATGCAAATGGAAATGCATCCACATACATATGCATGTGGAATACATATACACATGCATATACATACATTATACACATATATACACATATATATGCACATACGTACACACACATATACACATGCACACACACATGCACATACCTACATATACACATATACATGCACATACACACATATACACGTAGAGTTACACATCTACATGCACATACATATACACACATATACACATGCACATGCACATACATATACACACACATACACATGCACATACATACATATACACACACATACATATACACTTAGGTACACACATATGAATGATTTATATAATTAAAGTATTAAAACACATATACACATGCACACACACATGCACATACCTACATATACACATATACATGCACCTTCAACATATACACATAGAGTTACACATATACATGCACATACATATACACACACATACACATGCACATGCACATACTCATACACACATATACACTTACACATGCACATGCACATACATACATATACACACACATACACATGCACATACATACATATACACACACATACATATACACTTAGGTACACACATATGAATGAATTATATAATTAAAGTATTAAAACACATGCTTAATATAAACAATAATAACAATCAATAGAACAAAACTCTTCATTACTTAATACCATACACACAATTTAAAACATAACTAAAATGAAAAATATATAGATAATATATATATATATATATATATATATATATATATATATATATATATAATGTGTGTGTGTGTGTGTCAATGTAAATACGTATAATCCAATGTCATAATCAACTAACATCCTAATCATCATCATCATGATCATCATCATCAGCAGTATCATGATCATCCTGATCTTCCTCATCCTCATCGTCATGATCACCCTGTGACGATCGAGATCATCCCTCCTGTGTCTGTCTCTCCACCTCATCCATATCTATCTCTCCATAATACTTCTGTATTACATATAACAAACATAAATAAATAAAACAATTAAACCATTCATAAAAATAAAATAATTATATAAAATTTAATAATACTCACAAAGGCATTATGATGATCTTGCATATACTCACTCCAACGCCGATATCCAAAATGTGTAGCATACTCGATCTCATGTTTCGTAGGATATCAGCCATAATCCTTCCGTTGCATTGAAACAAATAAAAACGATTAGTTGCTTGCATTTTAACTAAAATAAAAAATATACTCACAATAACACATATACTTACAAATGTAGCTACAAAACCATTATGGCCCATTTAGCCTAGATGCGATGTGTGGCCTGACTCCACTCTCTTCTTTGCAGCATCCTATTTATTTAAGAAAAAAAATACATAAATTAAATGTAAAAAATTACTACAATATACAAAAATTATAAATATAAACTATTAATTTGTGTACCTTTTGCTGAGAAAATGACTCCTGAAGACGTAGCTATCTACGCAAAAACTGCCATGACTCAAGTGGTATGTTAGCTCACCTCTTATTTTTTCCCACCATACAATATCTCTTGTTATATTAATCTCAAACAGAAAAAAAATCAGAATACATACACATATTTACATGTACACATTTACACATAGACACATATACATATATACATGTACACATCACATATACATGCCTATATGCACACATGTATACTTATACATACATACACAATTATAAACACACTTGCATATAGTACACAAATGCATATGCATATATGTAGGTGTGCATACTAACACATATATACATATATCATACACATGCACACACATACATATACATGAAACACATATATGTGCATCCTAACATATGTATACAGATAATAGACATGAATACACACACATATGCATACATACATGAGGAAAATTTGCTCCTCGAAGATAAACCTATATATAATATAATTAGGCATATATCCGAGCTTCATGCTCTAACTTAAAAGAACATGATTTCATCTCTCTAGTAGGATTCATCGATATTCTAGTTGAATAAAGAAGAATCTATTATCTAATATCCATTGAAATGATTGAAGTTATTGATCGATAACTAGAGTAGAATTTACTATCTAATTTGCTCATATGTTTTCATGATTGCCATCATTTTGGTAGGACATCAATATAGTCTCATCTTCATTATCCTTATTGATTTCATTTATTTCTTCTATTGTTAAATCTGTGTTCTCATGAATGACATCATCTATTGATGGATTAATATCTATTTCTAGGAATTCCTCTTCATCATCAGTAGAATCAGCATGTAGAGTATTATCCTCTTCATCAAAAAGATTAGTATCATTATTATGTATAATGATTCTA
Organism: Ceratopteris richardii; assembly: GCA_020310875.1. Classification (NCBI taxonomy): domain Eukaryota; kingdom Viridiplantae; phylum Streptophyta; class Polypodiopsida; order Polypodiales; family Pteridaceae; genus Ceratopteris; species Ceratopteris richardii. Next base: position 86,893,346 of record CM035436.1, read on the forward strand.
ATTTCTCTTTTAGATGTTGATGTATCAGTATCTTATGGTGAATCATCAAGAGGACTTTCTTCAATCTCTCTAATAATAAACTATTCAAACAATGACCTACCTCTAGGTTGAATATGAATGACTTGTCACCAAGGAGCATCTTGGTTTTTATAAAAAAATTATTGTTCAATATGTGTAGGAAGAATATATGGTTCTTTAGTAGATCACATTACCTTGGAAGAATCAATTGCCCAAAACCCAGATAATTCCTTTCTCAATGTGGAATTACTACCTTTATACTCAGCTCGAAACTAGTCAACCTTCAAAATGACCTATCAAAATATATAAAAACAAAAAACCATTATTAGGTGCTTAATAAAATAATAAACTGTATCATAAAAAATATAACCTTTTTTCTATCTATTCGAATGTACGAAATGATATTTTATAGATACCAACAACTGTTCCCACATACCAAGTTTGCCATCTATAAGGTTCGTGTCTTTTGAGCTAGCACATGATAATTGCTTGAAAGAAGCAACAATACTAGAATCCTCTATTTTACATAAAGAATCAATGGCTTTGATTCTAATATGTTGTCAAAAAGCCCACATATTAGTGAACATTCAAGCTTGCAAAAGAAATTAATTAATTAGTAAAGAGAAACTAATATACATATATGATAAAAGCAAAATATTATTAAAATAAAATTAACTTTCGTTCTCAACCTATCATTAACTCCCTCTGCTCATCTGAGATTTCTTCATTATTTGCATTGGCGCATTGCAAATGACTATATAGCCAATCCGTGAAAGAAGATATATTTGTAATCTCATTATTATCAAGATTACATCTATATCTTTTGTTTCTCCATCTTTTGAAGTTCCTATTCGTACTCGCTAAGGAATGCTTGCATTCATTCGCCATTCTATGCTACAAAAGTAGAAACATCATTTTTTTTTTGAAATATAAATAAAAATGGAACTCCCCTACCTGATAACACCTCATCTGTTATTCTTGACGAAGACTTGTTGGTCCATGCACGTGGAGCTTCTTCATGAACTCCTTCAAGGTACTCACTAACATAGTACATGCACTCTTCAAGCATCGAACCCTTTGCCATGGATCCTTCTGGTTTTGTTCTTTGTCGCACATAACCTTTTACAATTCCCATAAATTGCTTGACCCAAAACATCCATCGAGTTTTGACAACACCTGCAATCTCTATTTCATCTACAAGATGGACTAATAAATGAACCTAAATATCAAAAAATGAAGTAGGAAGCTCTTTGTCCATCAAACATAGTAGTTCTCTGCATTCACGTTTTTTTTTGTGAAATCGAGTTTTTGTCAATCTCTTTTGATGTAATCCACCTATATATATCATTAAAGAAAATTATAAAGAAGTTAATTCAAAAATAAAAGATATGAAATATTCATATATATTAAATATAAAAGTATCACAATTACCTTATAAGCGATCCAAGACGATAGATCATATATCATACTCCTTTCGTTGTACATCCATCTTTAACCAAAGGTAAAATATGTTTCAAAAAGTTATACCAATCATGGGTCTTTAACCCAGATAAGCTCTTATCATCCATAGTAAACATGTCCTGGAAAGATGTTCCATATCCTATAGGAGTCTGAATCAATTGAATCCTATTGTTGTTAGTCTGTATCTCTTTTGTCGTAACTACCCAAGGAGCAGGTGCATAAGTTATTTCCTATCGATGTCTATCAAAAATTGGCCATAACTTTGGTTTTGAGTTTTGATCCTTCAAATCATTCCTTGATGCTATGGTATCTTTTAGCCCAAGAAGATGCTGTCATAATGAATAACCAATATTTTTGAATATATGATCAAGAAGATGACATACTTTTAACTCTTTCCGATACTCCAAAGAATATCATATTGATATCTTCTCTACGAGTGCCAATTTTCGTTTACCTCTCTTCACGTACTCATTATCTTCATCGTCATTGGAGATTTCTAATTCTGGATCTATCAAAGATCCATTTGTCCATTTTTTATACGAATCCATAAGCGGCATAGGTTTTGGACACTGAGCTATTTCAAGCTTTCCATTAAAATGTATCACTTCTCTTTTAGATCTTAATGGATGATCATCAGGCAAGAATCATCGATGTCGATGATAAATATTTTTGTTGACATTATTACTATAGATTGATCTCAACCAATCACCACAATATGGATAAGCATTATAACCCTTAGTAGATATTCCTGCATCATGAAAATAATAAAAATATAAATAGATTAACTCACATTTATTTGTATGCATATTGAATAAAAAAATTACATTAATACTTGAACAAACACCATATGCTCGAAAATCGCGAATAGTCCGAGCCACAATACCACAAACCGTAATATATCTTTCATTGATGGTTTTCAATACATTAATGACATTAATACCTCTCCATAACTCTTGAAGATCGTCAATGAGAGGAGCAAGATATATATTCATATCTTTAACTTGTCGTTTTCCTGGGATTAAAAGTGAAAGCATTAAATGTTCCTTTTTAATGCTAAGATATGGTGGAATATTGTAGTTTATGACTACCACTGGCCATGTTGACTGAATTTCATAGACAATGGATTAACCCCATCTAATGCAACTCCTAACTTTAGATTCTGTGGGTTTTGTGCAAAGTCAGGCCATGTAGAATCAATATGCTGAAAAGCAATACTAGTGGAATTTTGATTATTCCATTAGTACTTTTATGATCATGTCCCCATGTCAAAAGCTTTGATAATTCGGGGCTTTGAAACATATGTCAATCGGTGGAGCCAACGAAAAATGTCTCAATACCTTTTTTGGGATTTTACCTTCTTCCTTCTTATATCGAGGAGATTGACATTTTGGACATGTCAAAGAGTCTACATATTCACCTCTATAAAAAATACAATCGTTAGGACATGCATGTATACATTGATAATCTATACTAAGATTGTTGATTATCTTCTTCATTTCATCATGTGAGGTAGGAAGAATATTCTCACTTGGTAAAAACTTTTCAGATAATAACCTGTAAGTTCATGAAAAAAGACATATTAATAAAAATAAATAAGTATATATATATATATATATATATATATATATATATATATATATATATATATATATATATATATATATATATATATATATATATATATATATATGTATGTGTGTGTGTGTGTGTATATATATTTATATATGTATATATATATGCATGTACATGCATATACGTATGTGTATGTGTATATGTATGTATGTGTGTATATGTGTTTTATATATGTATATGTATGTATATATACATATGCGCATGTGTATGCATATATGTATGTGTATGTGTGTATATTTGTGTATGTATGTATGTATGTATGTATGTGTATGTATGAATGAATGTGTATGTATGTATGCATATGTATGTATGAATGCATGTGTAGCTATGTATATTTGATTTCAATTTTAATTTTTTTTGGTATATTGTGGTGTGCAGACTTCTAGACCACTGAATCATTTGGTTGTCTCCCATTTTATAGTCAGCCTATTACCTGCCTTGCTAACTAAGACTTGCATACTTGTTTACAAGGATAAGTATTAGTTAACTATGGAGGTATTAGGTCATTTGGAAAATAAGACAAGAAAATTTCTCTCGACGATTTTGGAAGATGGATGAATATTTCTAAAGTACGGGTGGACATAAAGTGTTCGTTCAATGCAAGTTCTTGTTCTTACCATACCTAAGGTAAAAACAAAAACCTCCATTGAATGAAAATTTTGTGTCCACCCATCCTTTAAAAGTATTCTTCTATCTTTCAAATTTCTCGAGGTAAATTTACTTCTCTTATTTTTCAAATGACTTAATACCTCCATAGCTAACTCATACTTAATATTTCTATGCAAAGTTCATAAAAGAGTTAGAAGCGCAGGTATTAGGTCGACTAGAATAGGAGAAGCAAATGTGTCAGGAAGATTCTATAGGTTGGGTAGAAAATTCCAAAGGTTAGATGGACAAAATATCTTCATTCGATACAAATATGTATAATTTGACTTTATTCTCATAACATGTGTATATGTATGTTTATGTTTGTATATATGTGTATGTATGTATATGTATGTATGCATGTGTAGCTATGTATATTTGATTTTGTTTTTAATTTTTTTTGGTGTATTGTGGTTTGCAGATTTTCATATCTAGACCATTGAATCGTTTGGTTGTCTCCCATTTTATAGTCAACCTATTACCTGCCTTTAAGCCTTACATATTTGTTTACAAGGATTATGTATTAGTTAACTATGGAGGTATTAGTTTGTTTGGAAAATAAGATAAGCAAATTTATCTCAAGGATTTTGGAAGATGGATGAATAGTTATAAAGTATGAGTAGACATGAAGTGTTCATTCAATGCAAGTTCTTGTTCTTACTATAGCTAAGGTAAAAACAAAAACCTGCAGTGAATGGACACTTTTTGTCTTCCCATCATTTAAAATTATTCTTCCATCCTTCAAATTTTTGAGGTAAATTTACTTCTCCTATTTTTCAAACGACTTAATATCTCCATAGCTAACTCCAAAGGCTAGATGGACACAATATCTTCATTCGATACGGGTATGTATAATTTGACCTTACTCTCACAACATGTGTATGTGTGTATATGTGTGTGTATGTTTATATGTGTGTATACATTCATGTATATATATGTCTATGTCTATGTATGCATGTATTTATGCATCTATATATATAAATAGAGGGAAAATTAAAAATTATACCTTAATAGTTCCGAAAGAGATACATTACTCCATCGAAAATGATTTTGAAGATTGAGAATAAGTAAGCTCACACTTAGTCGTGTCAAACGAATTCCTTCATATACATGCTTTAGACATTCCTCTCGAAGATATTTCTCATTTTTGGAAATACCAATGCTCTCACTGTCATTTTGATACCAATCCTCAATAAAATCTCCCATGCCATCATCTTCATCTTTGTCGCACAAGTCTTGTACTTTATCTTCTTTTGAATATAGAGCTCTCAACCTTGCATATTCCACACGATCACTTTTGCATAGCCTTCTAATAGAAGCTTCTGATAAATGAGGTCTTACTAGCAATTGTGAATGGTGTGGAGGAATATTATCAACATCATACATTGGAATCTACACACATGAATAAAAATCATTAATATTCCATAAATGAATAAGAAGAGAACTTTAAACATAAAATTAAATATATAAGTTATTAAGTATGGATAGAAAATCTTCATTGTCTCTCTAGCCAAAAGGTGCTCTTGGAGGTCTACGCCATCCATAATTCACTAATAATTCATCACCAGCATGTAATGTAGTAATAGCATTGACAACTATGTATCTTGATACATCTCTACTCATGTATGGTGATTCATGACTATTTTCACGCTCCTCAAATGTGCAATTAGTCTTTGAACTATTATGTAACCCTCGACTACTATTTATTAACCTACTATATTTCCATGTGTCTAAGGTCTTCCATCAATAAATAATCTTTCCTTTTCTACATGTGAAATCCTTCTACTAGTAAGGGATGCTGCATTCAAGCATATTCCATAAGTACTCATGCTTTGAACATAATGTACAAGTCGGTGCCAATCTCCCCAAGCATATATAGGACCACAAAATGATATAAGAGTGACTTCAGATTTCGGAGGCACATAGAAATCCTCTACAATAAAGAGACCATGACTAGCATTAGTAATAGTGGATGGAGCAATCATACAGAGATTACCCCAAAAGTTAAAAACCTCTCCATCTAAAGGAAGTGGTCTTCTATTCATCTTCCATATCTTCTTCTATCATATGTTTGTAATAGAGAACGATCACGAGCTGGCAATGGATAATCCCTAGCCGTTTTAGTCTCTAAACCTGGAGGTAGAGGATTTCTGGAAACCTCTCATTGTAATTGATGAACATCAAGTTGATGACGTGTATCAAGTATATTACCATTATGAGTATGAGAATTATTATTATCATCATCATCATCATCATCATCATCATCAAGCAAGTATTCCTATATATCAACAATAAGTTGATTTTCTATATGGTTTTTAAATAAAATAATGACATTAATTTATAGAAAAAATACATATCCAAGCATTATCACGTTGAACAAGTGGTGGTGCATGCTCAAAAGTACCATACTCTGCCTCATTTTCAATACATTCCAATTGTGGTCTTCAATACGTGCCATATCAAGAGTTACACCAACATATAATATGCTCTTGATAGTAAAATTCATCATAATTCCTATCTGAGGACACATGTGAAGTCGTTGCATGGGTAGGAGGTGGTGGAGTGCCCTCTAATTGATCAGAATCTGATTATAACAAGAAACAAAAAAATATATCAGTTATGTATCTATAAAATATATTAAAATTAAAAGTTTGATATACTTACAATATATAGTCCTTGCACGATTAGGAGACGGTGGTGGAGTTCCATCTGATTGATCGGAATCTACAAATAATTGTATTTGATATTAATAATCTGATTATTTGCATACATAAACATTCACATATACATATTTACACATACACACATATTCACATATACACATTTACACATACACACATATTCACATATACAAATACACATTATTGTGAGATAAATGCATGTATTTTGTATGAATGAGTGTATATGCATGCATGTGTATGTGTGCATGTATATATGTGGATATGTATATGTGTGTTTATGTTATATGTATGTATATGTGTATATGTGTGCATATATGTATGTTTATGCATATATGTATGTGTATATATTTGCATGTATATGTGTATGTGTGTATGTGTATGTGTTTATGTGTGTGTATATATGTGCATGTATTCCGACTCTTTTTTTCTGTTTGAGATTAAAATAACAGAAGATATTGTATGGTGAAAAAAAAAAGAGGTGACCTAACATACCAGCTAAGACGTGGTAGTTTTTCGTAGACAGTTACATCTTCAGGAGTCATTTTCTCAGTAGAAGGTATACAAATTAATAGTTTATATTTATAATTCTCATATATTTTATTAATTTTTTACATTTAATTTATGTATTTCTTTTTTCTTTAAATAAACAAGCTACTGCGAAGAAGAGAGTTGAGTCGGGACAAACATGGCACATGGGCCAAATGGGCCATCATGGTTTTGTAGCTACATTCATAAGTATATGCATTATTGTGAGTATATTTTTTATTTTAGTTAAAATGCAAGAAACTAATCTTTTTTATTTGTTTCAATGCAGCGAAAGGATTATGGTCGATATCCTATGAAACATGAGATTAAGTATGCTACACATGTTGGATATCAACGTTTGAGTGAGTATATGCGAGATCATCCGGATGCATTTGTGAGTATTATGAAAGTTTATATAATTATTTTATTTTTATAGATGTTGTAATTGTTTCACTTATTTATGTTTTTTATATGTAATACAAGAGTATTATGGAGAGGCAAATATGGATGAGGTGGAGAGACAGACACCGGTGGGAGGATCTCGATCGTCACAGGGTGCTCATAGAGATCATGCGGATTATCGTGATGATGAGGATGAGGATGATCATGATGCTGATGATGATGATGATGATGATGATGATGATGATGATGATTATGATTCTTGATTATGACATTGGATATGTATTTACATTGATATATACATATATATATATATATATTTAATCTATATATTATTCATTTCACTTATGTTTTGAATTGTGTGTATGGTATTAAGTAATGAAAAGTTTTGTTCTATTGATTGTTATTATTGTTTAGATTAAGCATGTGTTTTATTACTTTAATGATATAATTCATTCATATTTATGTGTGCTTGTGTGCATATATGTATGTGCATATGTATATGTGTATATGCATGTTTAAGTGTATATGCATATGTATGTTCACGTACATGTGTATGTGTGTATATGTATGTATGTATGTACATGTATATATGTGTAATATGTGTGTGTACGTATGTGCATGTATATGTGTGTAATATGTGTGTATATGAATGTATGTACATATGTATATGTGTATATGCATGTATTTGCATGTGCATGTGTAAGTGTATATGTGCATGTATGTCTATGTGCATGTGCATGTGTATGTGTGTGTATATGTATGTATGTGCATGTGCAGTGTAAGTGTATATGTGTGTATATGTGTATGTGCATGTGCATGTGTATGTTGGTGTATATGTATGTGCATGTATATGTGTAAGTGTATGTGTATATGTGTGTATGTGCATGTATATATGTATATGTATGTATGTGCGTGTGTGGGTATATGTCTATATGTCTGTGTACGTATTTGCATATATATGTGTATGTGTGTGTATATATACATATGTGCATATGTATGTGTATGTGTATAAACATATACAAGTGTATGTATATGCATGTGTATATGTATGAAACATGCATGTACGTGTGGATGCATTTCCATTTGCATCCATGTGCATGCATGTAAATGTGCATGCATGTGGATGTGCATATACATCTATTTAAGTATATGTTAATGTGTGTATGTGTATGTATATATGCAATAATCCATGCATGCAAGTCCTTTTATGTGGTTGTAGAAATGTTTGTGCATATGCATGTGTATGTGTGTGTATGTGTAAGTGTATGTGCACATGTATGTGTGTGTGTATATATGTGTGTGTATGTGCATGCGTATATGTGTATAAGTGTGAACGTGTATCTTCATCATGTATAAGTGTATATGTGCATATCAATAAGCGTGAGTATGCTAACTAATGAAAATAACACAATTCAAATGATATACAACGAATGGAAATTGTACTTACAATAGTTAGCCATATTTTTTGCTTGGTTACCTTGTTGAATAACCTGCAATAGAGAGAGAGAGAGAGATAATTCAAAGACAGAAAGATGTAAAAAGAGAGAAACAAAGATAGAGAGAGACAATAAGATAGAGATTAGACAAAACAACAATTCTGCAAGCGATTGCTTCAGCTCATAAGCGTAGTGCAATTGCAAACATTGGAGAGCTCTTTAATTAGATGCATGAAGATGCCAATCGAAGAGCCTCCAACATTTTAATTTTTCCATCAAAAACCCATCATGTAAGCGATGCTAAGGTGTCGTTGTTAGAGGATTTCCACATCCAAATAAACATTCAAAAAAATAAAAAAGTTTTGTTTCCATATTGATTAATTGTTATCTCTCTGAAATCTTTTTGATTCATTTCTTTGATTTGGCTGATATTTCTTTTGAGTACCTGTAGGCAAAAGAAGATGAGAATGTGTTTTGAACACAGAATCAAGGGATATTTGAACCCTTCATTTTATGACCATTCATATGTTTATGTGAAGACTAAGTGAGTTTTATGTGTGTCCATGATCATATGGAGATATCTATGTGTGAATGGTAGTGAAGTTAAGTATGGATATGTACATGTGTCTATGCTTATGTATGTATGTTTAAGCTAATGAGAACCTTAGTCTTTCCCCTTCTTCAACCACCACAAGAGTGTAGCTTAGTGGCAAGAGAGTTCCTGTTAAGTGAGCTATTAGGCGAACAGTACTAGGATGGGTAACCTCCCAAGAAGTACCGGGAACCTCTATTCTTCTTGATCATTGAGGTCCTCCCTCACACACAACTAGTGGTGCCAATGGTGATTTTGGTGACTCAGATGACAAGATACTAAGTTCTATGCTTTGGTTGCAACCCTACTCATAAGACTTGGATGGGTGGGTGTTGGCTTCGCTCACACAAAAGTAGCAAAGCTTTTGAGTCAAAATGCTTTGATGAGAGTGAAGTATTTGATGGCAATGCACCATGGTGGAGTCTTCTTCTCAAGATCTCCATGATGATACCATCATTGTAGAAAACTAACCTTCGAGTGTCGCACATAGTACTTCACACATGCTTGCAAAATATGCAAAGAAAATGGTACATAGAGATCACGAGCATAGATTTCATAGGTGTTACAAATGCGATTGAACTTATAGTGTATGGACTATATGTTTTATTGCAAAACATATACGAAAGTGTTTGGTGGCTATTTGGACATTCACATAGACACTAATGGTAACACTGCAGTTGAGAGCCAGACATGGGATGATGAAATACATTTTAGTCTCTTTTGAAGGTCCTCACCATAAATTCTGATCTCTTGAAAACAGATGAAGTCTGTGTTAAAGCTTTTCTAGTGGACCCCCTGGCCAATAATGGCCAGTCTTAACGGGTCAAAAAACCCTCTAATATTGAAAGAAATGATAATCATTATTGGAGGGTAAGTTCTTTGTAGGGAGGGGCTTTGTCCCTCATTTTCTTGTTTTTCTCATCATATGTTTTTCTCATTGGTGAGTTTCGAGGAAACGAGTTGGAACTTGTTGATTGAATGTGTGCAACTTGGTGCTGACCCATGATTCATCTATAACATTTTATTGGCATGGAGGTTGTGCTTCCCTATTGTCGACTCATTGGCAAGTTGACATCCTCTGTAGATTGTGATGGTGTGGACTCTTATCGTGGTCTATTATGGTCATTATTAGATTCTCGGAAGAATATTGTTGTTATTGTGCATTGTTGAGTCGTGATTGTTTAGTGGTCTATGGGGAGATCGTTCCATTAACTTTCTTTGAATTTCTTCTTTGTACCTCAACATGCTTCTAATTTTTTAGAGCATTGACTAGTATTGTGAGTGTCCTTTCATGATATCTACCTCTAAAAGCCTCAGTCATTGATAAAGATTTTCCCTTCAAACCTGACGAATGATCTAAAGATTCTTCTGTGCCCTGACCAAGATACGATGAGGGTGTAG